>WEIT01027537.1:9376-22366 GCA_013389985.1 Dryoscopus gambensis
TCTTACTGGTTCCTCAGGATAAATAAATAAATAAAAATAAAGCTGTAATTGCGCGCACAGCTCTGGGGAGGATTGGCTCGGTTTGCTGTAACTTTTGTAGCAGTCGATGTCACGGTGTTACTTTAGATGCTGCCGCGGTGACTTCTCACTCACAGCTGTCGGAGTTGGGCTGCGTTCGTAAGGTTGCATTACGTGCGACTGAACGCAAAGGCAGGGGCTGTGAACATTAAAAACAAAGATACAGCACAATTAATGTGGGAAACAAGAAGAACCAGTGGAGGTGCCATACCTGTGCAGGTTTGTGGAAACGCTTAACACTCCTGTTAGCCAGTGCAAAAACCCGACACGTTTGTTCTTGCTCGCTACCTGCGCATCACCGTGTCTGTTCCCTCTTTACAGACCAATACGTGTGACAGGTCTTGGGCCAGAAGACATTGTGATCTGCAAGTAATCTCAAATGTGTAGGTTTTGTCCCAGCATACACAGAAACACACTGCTCACACTTAGAGCAGCCAGCAGCTTGCGTAAAATTCTGCTTTGTCTCTTCTTGTTATCCACCTGCTTTGGCCATAATCTAACTTCTAAACTCTTCACCAAACAGTACATTGCACGAAGTTGCTCCGTAGAACAGGTCTGTCTATGTGTCTGAGTTTCTCGGGGGTTGTGCAACTCCTCTTTTGACTCTGTTTCAGTTACCTCATGATAAGCAGAATAGAAAATCTTGCTCTCACAGTTGCTCACTTTCTTCGCTTCCCTGGGCAGTTACTGCTTTGTAGCAGAAACATCAAAAGTAAATGGATCACAGTACTCCACTATCCCAACATTCATTTAATCTGTAGGTTGTGTGAGAGCTGAAAAAGCTGAAGTCCACGCAGAAATTTTCTTCAGATGGAGATGCAAGAAAGGTTATAATACCTTAGAAGGAAATGGGTGGAGAGAGCACAACTGTGGTTTAGCATTTTTACCACCGCAGCTCTTGGCTCCTGCACATGTGAGTCCAGAGGACTAGATGGATAAAGCAGAGCAAATGGGATTTTCCTGTATCTGAGTCATGTAACAGGTGAAGTCATGTAGCAAACGCTGTCATCTAACATACAGTATATGCTCGTATGCCATAAACATAGTATACCAAAGGGCTACAAAGCAATAGGCTGTTCTTAAGACTAACATTTGCAGGATTCCTTGTGACCTTCAGGTCACAGGACTGGCCTTAAAATCTGTTCGGATGCAGTTGTTGATCCCAATCCATGAGTGCACATTCAGCTAAGTATTGTGCCTTGCAGTTTTTCCCTAGTCTTTTCATCAGTGTTTGGATGAGCAAGGAACAAAGTTTCGACGTGCCTCTTCTTCTCAGTCATTTATTTATTTTCTCCTCCCTCCAGCTCTCACCATGCCTTCACCAGCTCATGTGAATGACTGCACTTAAATTATGTCAGGATTTGTATTAAATTAGGATAGCAGAGCATCTCTTTGACAGTCAAGTTCAACATCTTCATCAAAGGTGAAGTGCTGTTTTTGTTCATGTGTGAAATTGGTCGTCCTTACTGTCTACTTTGAGTGTTACCTTACCCAGGTCACCCAGATTTACTGGCAGACCAATTCAGTATTTAGATACTGGAACTTTGCTGCACTTTGTGGCCATTATAGATCTTTCTCCAGGGGGTTTTCTTACTTCTTGAGACCTTGCTGTGTTGCATTCCTGGTGGGAATTTCTGTTCTGCTGTTGTTCCTTCTCTTTCTCACTTTATAGATGTTTTGGATCCATGACATATTTGTTGCTGCTCATATCTACAATCATTTCTGTCATCCCAAACTGAGATTATTGCAGCTCTGTCCAGATGCTGCATCAATTACAAGCCCATCAAAGATTTCATATCTGCCTACCGACTGTTGTAATTTTGAACTTTTATTGCTTTAAGTCCTTTGATGGCATCTTCATTTCTAGTAGATCTTGCTAAACTTTCTTTATGTCAACCTTGAAGTCAAAAGCCTTCTCTATTGTTTCATTATGGCTCACATTCTCTCTTTTTAAAAATTAGATGCTGCTACCATCTTTAAAGCTTTTTCCCTAAGTGTTTCACCCATAGATAAAATTTGTAAAATTACTATTTTAGTAACTAAACTTTTCAATTTGTTTGCTTTGGCATTTTTTGTGTACTATTATACAGCCACTGCTGGGTGTGCTAAATGTATGGCTTTTCTGAAGCAACAGAAATAATCATACATTTCATAATTCTTTTGATTCATACATGGTTTACCCATTTAAATGGTCATTTCAAAGGTGTTATATTTTAGTACTATTTAGAGTTTTCTGCTTTATTAAAAAACTTTCATTCCAAATGAAAATTTTCAGAGTTTAACACCTCCTATTTATTTGAAAATGAGGTCATATAAATATTTTGGAAAGATTCTCAGTATTTTAAGAGGAAGTAAAATTGAACTGCATCAGATATGTGGTAGATTGTATTCCAGAAGTTCTCATTGTACTGCCCTAATGTATTTCAGTGTTGATTCATTCCAGGACTCTTTTTCCAGTTCCTGGAGTCTTACAAGATGACACCAACAGGTTTTGGTGGGTTTTATAATGAAATTTGAACTCTGCAGGTCAAGTGCTTTTGCCTTTGGCCTATGTTGATTTAGGCAGTATTCATTCTGTAAGCAGGAGCGCACTGCAGTCACATACATTTTAACAGCAGCTTTTTTCCCCTGTACTGAGCCCTGGTGAGGCCACACCTCGAGCGCTGTGCCAGTTCTGGGCTCCTCACTGCAAGAAAGGCATTGAGGTGCTGGAGCATGTCCAGAGAAGGGCAGCAGAGCTGGGGAATGGTCTAGAGGGTAAGTCTAGATGAGGGGCAGCTGAGGGAGCTGGGGTTGTTTAGCCTGGAAAAAAGGAGGCTCAGGTGAGACCTCGTAGCTCTTCACAACTACATGAAAAGAGGTTGGAGTAAGGTGGGGGTCATCCTCTTTTCCCATGCAACTGGCAACAGGACAAGAGGAAATGGCCTCAGGCTGCACCAGGGGAGGTTTGGGTTGGATATCAGGAAGAATTTCTTCATGGAAAGGGTTGCTAAGCGTTGGAATGGACTGGCTGGGGAAGGTGGTGGAGTCGCTGTTGCTGGAAATGCTCAAGAAGTGACTGCAGTTTGTACTGTGGTCTAGTTGACATTGGTCACAGGTTGGACTGAATGATCTTAGAGGTCTTTTCCCACCTAATTGAGTCTGTGATTTATCTGATTAAAATAGTGTTTTCTTATTTATTTTCTATTATTTCTTGATATCTGGAACTGACAAAGAGAGGACTCTTGGGGAGTAGAATGCTAAATTCTGCATTGTGTGTCTGCAGTTTCCTTTCATATGCTGTTCAGAGATTCATTGCAACAAACTTCTCAAGGGCATGAAGTGAAGACTTGTATGTCTTTTTCTCAAGAATTTTGGAACCTTTCACATGTCATGTATAGTTTGTCTTCTCATCAGGGAAGTCTTTCCTGACCGGTATGAGATATGTCTACACCAGCATGAAGGCTGGCTGTGGTTTTGGAGATGAATATGCACTCAGATCCTTCATGTTTCAACTATAACTTCTACTCTTGCAGTAAACATAGGAGAGTAAACAGTTTCGCTTAAAAATAAAATTGTAGCAACGGCCTCATGACAAATCACAGAACCTTGCAGTCACTTTGTTATGTAATACAGAAGGCCTTTGATATTCCTGTAGGCACCATCTAACATAGCTATAGGTGAGGGCTCAACTATAAACACTGTCTTTTCTGATTTGTGACTGCAGTGAAAGCATGTTTCTGGTTGAAATGCGGTGCAGAACCTTGAGTGCTTTCTCTACTATAAGGGGCTACCTAGAGTAATTGTATTCTGACCCACGTTTTCCAAAATCCATTTGACAGTAAAAAACTCTGCTTTTTAAAAATAAAACCACACTTATTCAGACTATGACAACCTTTCAGGAGCTGGAAAACAGATTTACAAAGACAGAGAGTTGGAATTAATGTACTAGCTGAACAGAATAACACCAGTCACGCCACATTCTGCATCCCCTCATGTGTGGCATGTTAAATAGAATAACCCTTTGTATATCGCATCAAGAAGTTTTTGTTTTCACAACCAAACAAACCCCCTGCATACAGTAAGGGCCATACAGCAGCTACTTGTGGCCAGATCCTGCCCTTATGAAAGCACACCTCCCTGGTACAGTTAAAGGAATTGTTTGTTCAGAAGGAAGTGCAAGATTGAGCTAGTTTAAACCAGTAGTTTACCGCTTCACTGAGTATTGTCATTAGTTGTGATTTCACTTAAAAGTGAAAAAGGAAGTTCAAATCCAATAGTAAATAAAGGTGTCTTGCAGCTGGACATTTGAATTCACATAGTGAATTTTCTCCTGAAATGACTGCTGGAATATGACAAACTTTCTGTTCTTACAGGGAAAAGTGGAGCAGACCTGGTCATTCAGGAATTTTTCTGATGGCTATTTATACTGTAATTTGGTTTTCCTCAATTGTATAAATTGTCTTGTCCTTGTACAAATAAACCTCTGACAAGGTCCAAGGATCCACGAGTTCTAAGTAATATTCTGTGAAGGACAGGGTACTTGTTGTGACAGTTGGTCAGTAAACTTTTAAGATAATACAATGAGTTGCAAAAATGTAATTTTAAACTTAGGTATTCCTCTGACCTCATTTTAGTCTGAGTTTGCACTCTGAGGTACTATGTAATTTATTCTTAGAGATGCTAGATGTTTGGTCCTTTCTCATTTGAATATTGAAAGCCTGAAAAACATCACTGCAAGTGAAGCTGCTTTCTGGGCCTCACAAGTATATATCCTAATTCAGTTCTTCCTACAAGTTAATGTTCTGTGTAACCAAATTGAACTGGTTTCATTTTCCTTAAAAAGGCTGTCATATGTAGTTCCTGTAACTTCTTGGTGATTGTTTCCCTGGAGAACCATCAGTTTGCTGAATGTACACACGTCTGTTTCCAGGTTATTAAGCCCATAATAAACAAGTGGGTTATAAATCTAATTAAGGGCCTCTGAACTGTGAACACTTGACTATGTACTATGTACAAAACAGTGTCCAAAGAACATCATCACAATGGCAGACTTCTAAAAATTAGGCAACTTGTGTAGTTGTGGTTTTGACTTCCTTGTGGGCACCAAGTATGATAGAATTATGTTGCCTATCATACAGCATTTTTCTATTTTGCACCTTTGGGGGACAGAATAGAGGCCTCTCACAGGCAGAAACAGCTGGTTATTTTAATTCTCTGCATGCAGCAAGCGCCCTTTGTTTTACTCATTCAATGATTAAATACTTAGATATTCTTAGGGCATTTGTCATTGTGTTAGTTGATACTTCATTAGGATTAGTGGAATTATCTCCGTGCTTCTTTTGCAAGAGAAGCAATACAATTTCATTTACAAGGAAATGTGGGTTAGGTCTGCAGCAGATCTTGGTATTGCATAGCTCGGATTTGTGGCAGTTAACGTTGAAGGACCTTGGTGGTGGGTGAATTCAATTGCATCTAGCTCTCTGTCCAGGTTTCCTATAAGGTGTGTGGTGGAAGCAAGTGGACAAACAGGATCACCGGAGATCCACTCTGAAAAATGCTGGCTAAACTTTTCACTGTGAAATGACATTTATGTGACTGAAGTCACGGTAAGTGGGGAATAGTGCTTAATAATCTTGACAGATGCTGGGCTTGTGTTAGTTGTGTCCCGTGAGTCAGTATTATGACTGCTGTTGGAAAACTTGCAGGTGGACTGTGCACCCTTGCCTCAGCCACTACAGTGCTGCTCCAGAAATGTTCAGTTAAGTCTACCCTTCGAGTTCAGAACCAGGACACTGACAATACTCTGTTTTGCCAACACAGCTCCATGGGAAGTGCTTCAGTGCAGAGGGAGAACAGGCAGGCAAGTACAGATGCAAAACTTAAAAGTGTGTCCCTCAGAATCCTGAAAATAACAGAGTTGGAAGGAGCTGCTTCCTCCACTTGGAGTTCATGTCAGTCAACTTTTTTTTGCTAGACACCTAAGGGGGCCCTTTAATGCAGAATGTGCATATTCAAGGCTAGGAGAAGCCATCCTGTCCTTTTCCTGTAGTTCAGTGATTAGAAAACCTGAAATTCGCTTGTGGGGAGCATGGGTTTCATTTAATCCTCAACCTGTGAAGTTATAAGTTAATATTTTCCACATATTCAGGGTGTGCTATAGCCATCATACAGTTATTACAGCTTCCTTAAGCTCTGAAATCAATCTGCTGAAGTTGTTTAATTGATCATCTAGACTGGAGTTTTAGGAGCAGAGCTAGCTTGATGGGAGGTACATGTGAAAGCGGTCAGACATGCTTTGGGAACCTCACTGAAGTGAGAATTTATGGAATGTAATCACCTCCATAGCTGGAAAACAACTGGATGAGAATTTTTAAGACAGTAATTTTGGATTTTAGGAATATATGTGTTCATTTTCAGCATCTGAGCCCTCTTATTGGAATAATCACCAAGACTTGTGTCAGGTCACACAAGCTAACCAGTGACAGAGAGGTGGGGTGAGGCTTTAGCATACAGAGAAGTATGTCAGACTGTGGAAAAATCAACATGGGTTTTTGCAGATAGAGAAGCTTTGTCATAATTATGAAGTTCTTTGATGAAATCAACAAATAGATAAACCAGGGTGATTCATTCATTGCAGTGATTTCAAAAGAGCCTCTGGCCCAGTCTCCGCAGTGCTGCTACAGAACACCGTTGGAGCAGCTGTCAGGTTAGGAAGGAAGCTTCTCTTGTGAATTAGTAACTAGCTGAAAGAGTAGGGTTAACAAGGTAGCAATAAATAGTCATTTTTTACAATGTGGGAGAGTTAGATTGGACTCCCATAGGGATTCATGCTGGGACCTGCTATAGTTTGCATACTCAGAAATGGTCTTGGAAAGAGGCTGGAGTAAAAGCAGCAGCACAGTTTGCTGCTGATGCAAAATCCTGTGCAGCAGGGCACTACGAAGCTGACAACAAGGAGTTTCAAAAGGATCTCCTTCTGCTGAACAGCATGGGTGTTAGACTAGAAGTGGAAATTCAGTCTCTAACTGTAAGGTAATGCAGGCAAAAATATTTCCAATAAAGGAAATAAAAGTGAAGCAGTGCATTAGCAGCTAGTAAATTGAATGGAATACAGTGGCCTTTGGTTCTGGTTTTCCCTAGCCAATGATTTACAGAAAACTGAATATATATCAAAAAGAATTGTGCTGTACCTGACCTGTTCTTTCTACTCTTGATTGTTTAGTTCTGGTCATTAAGTCCAGCAGCGAGTTAGGGATACTTGTGTACTCTGATGCAGTATGGCCATTTCGCAGCTAGTGTAGGACAGAGACACCAAGATGGCCAGGGAGCTGGAAAAATGGTGTATTGGAGAAGACTGAGAAAACTGGTATTGTTCAGCCTTAAGGAGGCAGCTACAGGAAGATCTTACTGCTGTTTCCCACATGGAAAAATGTGCCAGATTCTTCTCAGACATGCATAGTGATAAGCTAAGAGGGAATGGACACATCCTGCTAAGTTCTACTTAGATTCAGAGATTTATTTCTCCTTCTTGCTCTCTTTCAATCTCTCTATCTCTCTTTCTGTCTCTTTCTGTCTTTCTTTCTGTCATGAAGGTGGTCAAATATTGTAAGAAGTTGCCAAGAGAGGCATGTGACCTCCTTCCCGGGAGATACCCAGTTTGCCTAGACATGGTCCTGAGCAGTCTGGGCTGAGCAGTAGGCTGTCCTCGGTGGCCTCCAGAGGCCCATTGCAGCCAGTGGGTTCTGCCTTCTTAAAGTGGATTCTTACCACCAACTTGTGCCCTAACTATACAGTATTTCACATGGTATATTCATGATGGAAGTGGAATATATTTGCTCTGGGTTAACAATCACATATTAAAACTCAATTCAAGAACATTGTGGGGCTAAGACACTTTGGATTTGGCATGAACAAAGCAAGAGTCAGCTTTGGTACTTTCTGTCTAGTGGCTTGATGAAGTATTAAAAGAAGAGGAGTTGATTGTCAGGGTGCAGCTATAGCAGGAGTCAGTAAATGGTACTGTTGTCCATTCTTGAGGGGTTTGGGTTTTTACTTCCAATGTCTTCTTTAAACAAGTGAGATATATTCATTTTTCCGACACTGAATGATGGGGAAGAGTATACCCAGTAGAGCATGTGCTGCCATGTCACACATGATGTGTTTGTGCAGGTACATATTCTCTGCGTCTGGATCAAACCTGTCTCCAACAAGGAAGTCAGTAAAAATACGTTCTTCACCCTGATATGTCTAACTAGGGTCAGTGCTTCTTAGTACTTGGGTTAAGATCTTTGAAAGGTAGGATAGTGCTGTTTGTGGCTGACTGCTTCTGTTCAGCATGTGGCACGCATGGCATGAACAAAGAATTCAGACTACAGCAACACCCAAAACTGCCCATCACTGTTCGCCCCTGTAGTAAGAACTGTTATTTGTGAGCTGAAGATCCTGCCACAGCTCAGCAACTTAACAACCGTGTATTCACCAGCAATACTTACAGAATAAACTGAGTCCTATAGTTTTGAAGAACAAATGTACTTCAACTTAATTACAGTCAGGCCTGAATAAAAATTAAAGGGTTTGCATGTCTGTTAGTCTGTATGTGGGTAGAAAGGCAGTGAGGTTAAGATAATAGGCTCAAAATGTATTCTCAGAAAACATTTAAAACCACAGCAGGGTGTGATTGTATGCAAATAAGTATTTTTGCAATAGCAGATTAAACACCTTATGGAATTTGTATGGAAAACTGCATGCTTGTACTTGATGCAAAGTATGATTAAGCAACAGTGAGTGGAGATTTTGCCTTTGGTCAAAAATTAAGGCAGATTTAGATCAATCAATGGTTTTCTCAGTCTTTTCACAGTGTATGTTATAAGTTGTGAATGGTGACTACTAGAGAGAAAACAGAATTTTCTCCTTGGGTCTGCATTGTTGCAAGAATGTGTCCTGCAATGGGTTCCAATCAGTAAATGCACGGCAGTAGCTGAAAGTCTGGTGATAACACGGCAACATGTAGGATCTGAGACAGTGAGGGAAGAAAACTGGCAAATTGATGTAAACTTTTACTAGAATAGCTGTTACCGTATGTATTTTGCATCAGCTTACAGACAGCTTTTCATGAATGGGTGAATTAAGCATTTCAGGTTCCAGGACTACATTTAATACATTTTTTCATGTTCAAAGATTGTGAAAATGACCCTCAGGCAACCCAGTCCTGTAGGGGCAGCAGGGACCTTTCCCGAAAGCTATCCTTAGCAGTAGTGGAAAGACCTGCATTGTCACAGGCAGATAATCGCTGCTCTACTCGGTCATTTACATAACTAAGGGACATTATGGTTGGTAGAATGACTTAACTGTCTTTCGAAAATAGTCTTCAATTTCTAATCTACATTACATACCAGAGTTGTGTATCTGCCTTTCTGAAACTCCTTTCTCACACAAGTCAGTGTGTCGTGTGTAATGAGAGTGATACCATGGCCGTCTCCTAGAAAATTGCCCTTTGGTATTCTCAGGAAGAAGTTTAAAGGAACATTTAAAGTTGCAACCTGAATTTTTTTCCCCTAGCAGTGATAGAACTTATTTAGCAAAATCAGATATAATGGTGATGGTTTTAATCCCGTGTTTTTCCTATCTGGAGTAGAAAATATAAAATACATTACTTCAAATTAGCTTTTATGTAAATAGTGACATAAATTGGACTCACAGTGATATGCAGTTTCTCTGGAATAGATATAGTACTTTATTAAAGACATAAAAGCTTCTCTGAAGAAGTCTGATTATCATGTTGAGAAACAGTAAAACACACTCTCTTTCTGTCTTCCAAAACAATTCTATCTACTTAGCTGTAAATCTACGGAGGGAACCCAAGCTCACCCTGGCAGGATTACTCTTTTGCCTCTTAATCATAATTTGTTAGTGAAAGCAGTGGTCAGAGGAAGTGCAAGGTCAGCTGTTCTGAACACTGGTAGAGCAGGCTTCACTCTCCTTCATTCATGTGCCGTTGTCCCACAGACTCCAAAATCCCATCTGGACAGGTAGATCGTACATAGTAGATAACTCAGCATTGTGATTTATACAGCCGGGTGGAAATTGGAGCACTCTGAAAGGTATCACCTACCCTCCCCTGGAAGGGTCTCCGCCCTGCTTAGGGGAAGGTTCGGTTTGTGAAGCTGTTGCTGAGGTACTGATCATAGCCTGATGTTTTAAGAGAAGAAAAGCATAAATGGCAGAGTTTTTTTCATTTCTCCCCAGCAAATAAGGAGTGGTCTTCTTCAGGAAGATAAGAACCTTATTACCATGCAGGCAGAAACCACCAAGTGAAGGTGATGGGCCATCCAAAGTGATGAACCACTCCAAGCCCTTGAAAAAAATAACTTTTAAAAGTCTGTGGAAATAACTTTGGGCATGTTCCCTTAGAAGAAGCATAGAAGAAGAAAAGTTGACCTATGGCAAAGCAGAATTATTGGTAATGGAATGTAAAGCTGTTTTTACACTGCCTCATTTTGCAGCCAGCATATTATTTCTCACTTTAGGACTGCCTAAGTTCACACACAAGCCAGTAGAGGCAAACTACATAATTGCTTGAAACAAGGGAAATAAAAGCAGCCTTGTTAACATAATGATATCTTAAGCAATAATTATTTCAAGCAGAAATACCTATATTTTCCTTCAGTAGCATATAATAGCTTACATTTTAAGACAATTTAGGGACAAAATCAAAATATATACCAACATTATTCACTCATACAGAAACAAGATGGGGAAGAGTCTGAAGGATGGAGACCAAGGAAGTCTTGCTCATAGAATTTTTCCTGAAGCATTTTGATTCAGGTGGGACTAACTAACTGTACTATAGAGAGAGATTTGCCCAATTGTGTTTGTTATTCCCCACTGCCTCTTTGCAGGAGGAGGGAAAGATGACAGAACAGTTTTGCTTTAATGAAGCATTTTTTAAAAAGAACCCCAAAGAAACAGATCTTCAAGATGAAGTGAGAAAAGGTGGAGTTTATGAGCCTGCCTCTCGGGGAAGTTCATTCCACTGCTAAGAAAACTTCTGCCCCTCACAGCAGAGAGCTTCGTTATGGCACGAGCGCCAAACTGGTAACTGTGGACCACAGACAATCTTTGATGGGCTTTTCCTTCTCTCTGTCACACTCTTGGCCTTTCCTGAGATGTTCAATCAGTTGCTGTTTGTGTCAGAGCTCAGGGTAGACTGCATATCTTAGTTTTAAATAAGACCCATTCATCAGTGTAGACTTCTGTGAAGTGTTTGGGTTTTTGGTTCTGCTTTCAAAATTGGTGGGTACAGGATTATTTTGTCAAAGTAATGAAGCAAGATACTTGGAGTTTTTGTTCTTAAGTTTTTTTCCCAAGGCTACCTTATTCTGTACCAAACATATGCCCACTCAACCCTCAAATAGCCTTTTGCTACAAATGGCAGATTTTCAGAATATTTTTGCTCAACTCTTTTTTCCATCTCTCCTTTCTTAAAACCCTAACAACAATTTTCATGCAAGTGGCTTCCTGGAATACTATTTGTTTTTAAATAAGTCTGATTTGTTAAAGATGGTGAATTCATAGACAGCAGTTGCTTCTCTTACCCACTACAGTCAGACTGAGTTGTGTTGCCACTGGATGAGAACTGTACTGCACCGAACACTTCTTCAGACCANTATATTGCCCATTCAGATTGCAGGCCTTCAGGCCTGGAACTCTGCCCGTGCATTTTTCATGTGCAGTATTCTCAGGATACAATATAAATAATAATATATCATCAGTGAAGGGAATAGCCCAGTGGAGCAATCCACAACTGAGTGAACCTTTCAGATATTGTGGAACAAGGCCAGCATTACTTCAAAAACATTTCTTATTTCAGAAAGTCAGTCAAATGCCTAAATTAAAATCCTACTCAATTGCTTTGGTCTTATCAGATAAAGTATCTGTGTGTTCATTTAATATGCTTCTCATGCATTTTATCTTTATGCTTCATTTAAATATGAGAAGCAAACACATTTTATGTAGTTGTTATTCTCCAATTACTACAAAAGCTTCTTGGAATCTTGGATCATGAGAATGTTATTTCAAATCCAGTTCTGCTTTGCAATTACAAAGTGTCTTTACTGAAGGTAGTTTGGATGCAATTCTAACCCCAGTAGAGTAAACCACAGTCAGTCCTCAAAAAACCAGATACGACTATGGAGCAGTAAAGAGATCAGAATGAACCCAAATAACTGAGTTGATTTATGTGGTGGTGGGGTTTTTTAAGACAGAAATTCCAACCAAAGCGATAGCAAGCATCTGATGTGAAACATCAATGATTTAGCATTACGTGGTGTTTACAAAATGTTATTATTACTAAAATACGGTAGATCAGCAAATTTTTTTTTTTATATTAGGGACACTAGGATAGAGGTTCAGCCACAGTGTTACACAAGGCCACAAAAAAAGTGATGCAGGTATATGATGGCTGCTAACCAAGTTCAACATGCTTGAGTGTGCACAGCTATTAGATGATCACAATGTATGCAGAGCTGTCATACAAACTGTCTCTAGACTTAGATAAGATGAAGCTAGCACTCTATAGCATCAGTGTCAGATAAAGCTCAGGAAGTNAGGAAGTAACAGCAGCAGCAAAACCAAGTTACACTGTTTTTGTCTTACAGATCATTTGTCTAGTATTTATTGAGTGGTGAAGTAGCTGTACGATAGAACTGAGGAGAATGATGGAACTTATAAAGGGCAAATCTTTTGGCAAATGTACAAAATACGGTGCAAGAAAATAATTTTACTGCATAGTCAACAAGAGGACATGCAGTAGCCATGGCTAGGTGACAAACTGACAAGTGGTTTGTTTAAATTTATGCATAGGCTATCTTCAGACTTCCAAAAGTCTTAGCTTAATACTTGTAAAGGAATGCTCTAAAGTCTTAACTATCA
>WEIT01027537.1:22373-33329 GCA_013389985.1 Dryoscopus gambensis
GTCTTAACTATCATGAAATATAAAACATGACTAAAGTGTCCCTTCTACTATTAAAATGTGGCTTCTTCATTTACTGATTTATTACCTTCATTCACCAGAGGTCTGATTGAAATTCACTCACTTCACAAGGATCGAAGGTCAGGTTTATTTAGTGAAGTACCAGGCATTTCCATCTCCAAACATAGAGGCAGAGTACTTGCAAGCGTTAAGTACCATATGGGGTTAGATTAAACTATAAAGAATTTTCAGACAATGAATCCATGGAGAGTTTTACTACTTTTCCATTTAAAAACACACATACTGTGTCAGCCTGTTCCAAAAATGTAATGATTTTGTTTCTGTCTTTTATCCCTGAGGGGGAAAAGAATACTAGAAAGAATTCACAGCCTTAGAAATGTATCTTCTTTATTCTCAGCAAATGCACAAGGAGTAGGAAACTGTGTGCAAAACTCACAACACAGTTTAGTTTAAATTCAGCTAGACTGTGTTCACTATTTGAAATTGTAGACTCCTGACCGTTAAACATGTTGAGTGAATCTCTCAGGATGCAGGACTAGCAGACTGATCAGTGATGAGATGCTTCAAGAGTACAAAGTACCACCCAAGAGGAGCAGCCTTGTAGTTGGTGACTTGCAAGCCTGGCAGTTGCATGGACACCAAATCAGCTGTGCCCTCTGACACAGCCCACAGTGTTCTGTCATGATGCAAGGCAATGCCCATCTTCATTTAACACTGCACCTCCTGGCTGTTGCTGATAAGGACTATAGAAGGAAGATTCAGAGCAACCACAAAGCTTTGCAAAGCGGAGGATGCTTTGATCATTTTAAACACTATGTAGTAGGTGCTGGAGTTCAGTCTGTCTTGTTTAGTCCTTTGTCTTTCTTCACCAGGCAAACAGGCTTAACCTGTAGCAGGAAGGAAAAAAAACCAGTTCCAGTTGTCCAATATATACATTTATTCTACAATCACAAAAAAATTGTGTAACTTCCAAAGGTAATGGGAAAATAATTCAATCTAATTTAGACGTACTTATTTACTAAGGATGCGACCCTTTCCTGAGATGGTGGCTTTTCCAGCTTGGAAAAAAGCACTCCATTTGTTTTCTCTAATGCCCTAATCACTACATGAGGTTATGGTTTTCCTTTGCTTGTTCCCTGTCCAGTCCTAGAGGAGTCCTGCAGAGCTGACTGTCTACAGCTCACGGTGGGCAGCAGCACTGGAGAGCACTCTCATGATCTCATGGTGAAGAACTTCTAAAACTGTGTGATGCAGATTCAGCTTTTCTCAGGAATATTTAGCTTACCAAATAAAAGCTTTACCTACTACATAAACTTCCATGAAGAAACCAGGAAATAACACCAAAAGTTAACTGCAAGCTCCTGAAACATAACTTCTCAACATTCTCCTTTTTACCTACTCAGAGTTCAGGTGGCTTGGGACCTGAATGGAGCCTTACATAGAACACAGTTATCACTCTACTCAGGGCAGTAATTAAAACAAAAATTACCTGGATTAATTCTTACTTTAATAAACATAGAGATTAAAAAGGAGCCACATGCTGGCCCTGCGGCATTCAACAGACTTAGTGCATGGAACAATATAGTGCTGCAACCTTACTCAGTTTCTACATTTTGAGTCCAAAAGTTGTCATCCTTATTACACACATGAGAGGCATAAACCTTGGTTTTGCCAACTCTTAATACCTGCATTTACCAGGCATGTTTAAAGATGCAAGCTTAGAAAATATGATTTAATTGTGGAATGATTGTATTATCTTTTGTTCAAAATCATTTAAACTGAGGTGCAGTTCTGCCTAATCAATTCAGCATGTGAAGAAGACCTTTCTTAGTCATATATCCTGTTTCTTGGTCCTATGAATAAAGACGTGTTTCACTGAGAAACTTAGAAGCATGTTTAACTAAAACCCGTGCTTTTTATTAACATTCTAGATCAGAGGTTAAATAAAATGTGCAATTTGGAAAAAACCTGATTTTATAGACCCCAAAAGAACTGAGATTTGACAAAACACTGCAGAATTGAGGTTTTGAAAAAAAAAAAAAAAGCCATTGGTAACTTCAGGTGAAAGTATTTGCAAAGCAGAAGCCAGTACCAGATCAGATGAAATTTGTTTCTGTCCTAAAATACAGAATTCCCCACAACTGTGGGAATAAGAAAGGCCAGCTTCTCATTTATCACTTTAACACCTTAAAATACAGTCATTATTAGGGGCTGAGTAGGACAAATACTGTATATTGCAAAGTTAATGAAGTTCTTTTTGTGGCCTAATCATTGACATCCAAGTGGTTTTTCCTATGAAAATCAAAATGTAAACTTTAATTTTGGATGTGTATTAGCTATTTGCATAGGCAAGCCTGTTTCACTAGAAACTTACACGACTTCAGGTACTAGCTTAAACATTTTAAAATGGAAATAGTATCAATATACCATAAATGAATGTTACATGAATTCCCACAAAATATATATAACACGAATTTCTCACTGTTGCTATTCTTTTCTACCATCCTAATTCTCTTTTCTTCCCCTTACTTAAGTCAAACTGTTCTTCCCTGCTGCATGCAGGAAAATTAGAAGTTTCAACACACTTGGAGGCCAAAGGTTCACTTGTAGTATTCATTAAGCAGTAAGTAGTCAAAGAAGTTTATTAACTTTATCAACATTAAGTTTTAAAAATTATTTTTACTTGTGGAAAATCCCGCCATTTTGGGCCTGCAATTGAGTGCAAGCAAAGTATGCGGTCCAGTAGAGTGCCTAAGTTATGTTTTGTGCACTCAGATTGTCACATAGTCTTGGCCTGAAAAAGAAAGAAAAAACCCTGAAAACAACCCCTCAAAACACCCCCTCAAAACAACAAAGAGATTTGTATTTTGAAAGCTGCTTCCCTTGCCAAATGAACAAAAACTGTAAACATTGACACTTTATTTTGTGCTTCCTGGCACAGCACATTTGATTTGCTGACAAGGCTGCTGAACAGTTCTGTAACATGCAAGAGATAGTTTGGTCACCTCCACCAAAACAAATACAGATTGTCTCAGGAGATGATCAAGCCTCAAAGCAAATGAGATCAACCAAAGGTATCACAGATCTGCCAAAATGCCAGTAATTAAGCTTCTGTAGAGACTGGGGAATATTTGGACATACCTGCCACCTGGTGTTTGGTAAACAACATCATGTCTGAAAACAACCTGAAATGCTCTTAAATATGCTCTGAGAATATTCTCTGTTTTCATTAAGAAGCAAACACACACTGATGTATTTTATATGGATTAAATGCATAAGCAGAAGAGGTTGGTGTTACTACCAGCATCTGTCTAGAAGAAAAATGAACAGGGTGCTTTAATGTTGCTTCCAGTTCCATCTCTACCGACTACAAAAATCGTCAAGTAAATCTTTGACTTAACCGTATCTACACACCTCCTGTCACATAATGGCACTTTTGGTGAGAAACCTCCCGAGCAAAAGCCTTATACAACTTCAAATCTGACTGTAAACTACAGTGGGCCAAACCCATAGGAAAGAACTAAGTTATATGAGATGGAGCTAGGTAAGAAAAGGACTAGTGATACATAACACTGAGCAACAAGTCATTGGCTGAAATTACTGTGATGAGTATGAAACTGTCTTAGCTAAAACATTTAAAACCCCCAAGTCTTTATAGTGGAAGTGCCAATGACACTAACTACTAGTTTTGCATACTTGGTATTGATGCTCTCTGGTAAAACTCACAACAGTAAGCACATAAACTGAGATAAACCATGGTTTATCTTTACCTACCAAAAGGTAACTTCAAGTGATGGCTAAAGCTTCAGTGCAGGCAACTGAACAAATTACTGTGCAATTCAGTGATATCAAACTGTACCTATAACACAGTGAGGTTTTTTCCTCTGCCTCTGCAAAGCAAGATTTAAGTACAACTGTGTTTCCCAGTGATAACTCAGGATGAAGCCACAGTCTAAGGTCAGTCTCAACAATATAAGTAGCATTTAAGTTTGCATCCCGGCAAGCACAAACCAGAACTATTTTTCTGGAATCACATCTTCACAGGGCTGCCAAAAGTAAAGCAGAGTGTAGCGTTTGGGTTTTTCTTTTTCTTCAAGGCAATGGAAGTCAAATGCAACTGTGTCCTTAGGTGCCCCACTCCATTTCGCTTCTAATAACGTTGAAAATTATAGACTCTAGAAGATCAGTTTCTTACTGTAGTTCATTTACTTACTGTAAATTTACTATGTACACACATGCTCTCAGGTGTTTGCATCAATAACTTTTAACTGCAGAGCACATGGGCACAAACATAGCCTCTCTTTTAGCTGAGATCCAGGCAGCTCTTGGGGATATCCTGTGCAGGGCCAGAAGCTCGACTACACCCTTGTGTCCCATCCAACTCAGGATACGCTATGATTCTATGATTAAGTGTAGTTAACTTCTCCCAGAATTTAGTTACTGTCTAATACAGGGCTCGGTTGCTTTCTCAGCATCTGAAAAAGTATTTTCTAATGAAAACACAGATCCTAACATGGAACTTTGTGAAGCAGAAGGTGCTTTTCGTGTTGTCTATTGACAGTGACTGCTCAGCACAGACAGTGGTCTTAGCAAATTAGGACTATTTTCTTATTATTGAGAGAGGAGCCTAATGACTCTTCCAGGATCTTCATAGAGAACACAAAGGACAAGAAAAAAAATACAAGAAGCTGAAAGAAAAACTGAGGAAAAAAAGACCACTAACTACAAAAAAAAATTACATCAGTGGTCTAGCATGCTGATGGCTGCTAGCAGTGGAGCCAGGATCGTTGCTCCTGTATCCTAGGACACTAGGCTGCTAATTGGATATAAACAACAACAACAACAAATACTTCAGGCTCCCACAAAAAAGTTGAATTCAAAAGTTACATCTCCATTCTTTTTTGGTCTATTCACGTCTGTTTTGGCAGACCTGTTCATGTTAGTCACAGCTCTTGCAGAATCTCTTTTAATACTCCACTTGAACTGGTCATCATTACTATTATTTTAACTGACAAATATGAAGATAGCATTTCATACACCAAAAAATGTGGTTTCCATTCCCATTTTTCTTTTCAGCATGCACAATATACTGTGGCCCATGCAAGTCTTATTCTCAATGCACAGCTCTGAAAATGGCATTCTTCTTCAGCTGCAGCTTAAAAGGAAATTGGCTACTGAATAAAGAAACCAAAGCACTTAGGTACCAAAAATTGACAAATTGCGATGTTCTGCAGTGCTAGGAAGGATCTGTGTGGACACCATGGTACAAGCTGTTCCTCAACCTGTGTATACATAATACCATAAGCCAAGTATGCCAAAATGCTGTTCTTAATGAAAACCCTAAATCTACATACTGAGTGATGAAACTGTTTCGCTTCAGTTTACCAAGCCATATAAAAGCCAATCAATCATCAGTTGTTTCAAATATGAAGAAATGAGTGCTTTGCTCTCAAAGCATTGATAAAATCATGTACTGATTTTTCAGGGGAATGCTTGCTAGTGACTTAAGGATTTATGTGGAAGGTTGTGGTAGTGAGGGGACTACAGGGGTGGCTTCTGTAAGAAGCTGCCAGAAGCTTTCCCCTTGTCCACCAGAGCCAATGCCAGACAGCTCCAGGATGGACCTGCCACTGGCCAAGGCTGAGCCCAACAGGTTGCTGATTTTAAAAGGGGGAAAAAAACCCTGCTTGGGCAGGGGGAACAGGAGCAAAGAGAGGAGCGAGAGTATGTGAGGAACAGCCCTGCAGACACCATGTTCAGTGAGGAAGGAGAGGATGCCCCAGGTGGTGGAGCAGAGATCCACCTGCAGCCTGTGAAGGACTGCACACCACAGCAGAGGGATGCCCAAAGGAGACTGCGATGATCCCTTGGGAAGCCTGCACTGGACAGGCTCCTGTGGCCCCACAGAAAGGAGCCCACAATGGTACAAGTTTGCTGGCAGGACTTGTGAACCCATGGGGGACCCACGCTGGAGTATTTAGTGAAGAAATGTAGCCCATGAGAAGCTCTCACATTGAGAAGTTCATGGAAGACTGTCTCTTGTGGGAGGGACACCAGGCTGGAGCAGGGGGATAGTGGGAGGAGGAAGGAGTGGCAGGGATACCATTTGATGAAGTGACTGTAGTACAGTACAAATATTAAACAAAATCCTACAAAACAGTACTAGAGTAATTTGCTGCTTCTGAGCATAGGTTGTAGCATTGGTGCATTTATATGTGTTAAAGCAGCTTTGGGACTAGAAACTCTTACCTGTTTTAAAAACAAGTTATTTAAAATCCTGTTTTCAGAAAGTGTTTTCACTGTGCTGACCAAAAATCATTGTAACCAGACTTAAATAACTTGCATACCATTGTATTTCAACCTCTGCCTGAAATCAGGGTATGCTACTTACAGTTGTTCTTGAAGCCCACAGCTGGACAGAGACAAAATATATTAAAATAAAAAACTGCATATTTTATTTTTAGCTTTAAAGATGCATCTCTAAACAATCAGTAAAAAAAAAAAAACAGTAAAAAAAGTAAACACCAGCATTTTGTAAAGTCACATTGAACTAATACAGGACTTGATACAAAGTTTTCATACACAACTCAAATGCAGTTTTTAAAAAAAAAAGTAGTCTGGTCTCCAAGACCACTCCCATTTGAAATAAATCGTTAAGTACCCACAGATATTAACTATAAAACAAGGATACATTCTTTCTTTTTTCTTCCATTTATGGAGTTGATTGCCACAAACTTCAATCATTTGCCAAAGAAATTCTCACAGTCTCAGTTACAGAACTGAAGAGAATTCACACAATTCCATGACTGAAGTCTTTCCATTTTCAGTACACACAAGTCAGCACTTGTCACATATCCTTAGACTGATCATCTTCTTCAAGTTTTCTGATTTCACTCTTTAAACAGTTGATAGTTTCACGACTTGCTTTTAGTCTTTCTTTAAGCTCAGCAATTTCAAAACTAGTCTTCTTTTTGGCAGCTTCGAGCTTCTCCCTGGTTTTCACTTCAAGATCTGCAACTGTGGCGGTGATAAAGAAAAATAAATGCTTTAAGTACCATGAAAAGTTCCAATTTTTTAAAAAATTTAAACAGTAATTTGGATAGCATGTGTCCTAAAAAAAAATCTATTACTGTTAGCCTTAGAGATTCAATGGTTGTAATCAAAATGGTATCCACATAAGAATCTGGATTTAAAAAAAGGCTTGTTTTGCAGCCTCTTTCAGCCCTCAGCCCATCAGTTTTGTAGGCAGAGCTATACAATTAATAAAATCATTTTCTACAGATTTTTTTAAAGATTAGGTGAGGAAAATAAAACCTGACATGGTGACAGCAAATACGTGGGAAATTACAGAGAACTGTGAGTTATGTGGTGCCCAGTGACAACACATGAGGCCACAGGCACCAGCTGAAACATGGGAGGTTCCTTCTGAACATCAGCAAACTTCTACTGTGAAAGTGACCAGATGGTGGCACAGGTGGCCCAGAGAGGTTGTGGAATCTCCATCCTTGGACACATTCAGAAGCCATCTGGACACAGTCCTGGGGAATCAGCCGTAGGTGGCCCTGGTAGGGCAGGGGCGGACAAGATGCATCCACAGGTGCCCTCATGCCTCCACAATTCTGTGGTTCCTTCTCCAAGTACTCTAACCATTTTCTATGTCTCATGGAGTTTAATTCTACATATCTAAAAGTTTTAGTGATGCTGCCTTGCTTTTATGAATACCTGACATCAAGTATCCTCTTTTTTATTATTTTTTCACGCGCAAGTTTTAGGATAAAGATGGTAAAGTCAACAAATCTGTGAAGGCCACAGACACCCCTCATATCCCATACATGATATAATTGTGGGCAGTGGCAAATATTATCTGCTTCATTAGCACATTTTAAGGAAATATTTATACAAAAAAACCACACTGAAAGTTTCTACCTATTCTGTGGAGAAATATCCAAAATTTTAAAATGAAAGACGTTTAAATTTGGCTGGTTTTATGGATGATATTATTAAATATTTTCTAAACAAAAACTGTAACATGCAACAATAACAAAAATCCACCTCAAGACTGGTTGAACTGAGGCAGGAAATACAAGCAGCTCACACATCTACACAGCCAAGCAGACATAAGGCAAATAGGAACTCTAACTTTGAAGAGCATCCAAACCCATTGTACTGTTACAGCCCAGAAAAAAACCCCACTAAAAGCAAATCCAACTACTGTTATTTCTAAAATTAAATATTTTCGTTTTCTACTTACACTCTGTTTCATGTTTATAAGCACCTAGTGTTAGCTGACGAGATGTTGTTAACAGCTGCTGCATCATTGCAGTAGGATCTTGAAATATCTAATGAAGGAGAAAAATACATAGTATCACTAATACTCTTCAAAATAAAGGAAAGAGGATTACATTAAGAATGTGCATACCATTTCATCATAGAATTCAGAAACTACAGTTTTCTTCCCCAGGATGGCATTGGTATCCGACTGAAAAAGCTTCAGCAAGTGATATAAGGTTACCTATGCAAAGACAATTTTATTAGCTTGAAAATTGTAGGGAAATAGAAGTATTGTTCTAGGTATCAGGAAGTAGTATTTGTTCCTACAAAGCAATTGTATAGGATTTAAGAATGTTTTAGGAATGCATATATAAATGTCATACAGCTTCCGCAGAATTACTTAAATTTAATATTAACTGTTAAAACATGCCACTATCCAAAGGCCTCTTGAGACTTTAAAAATGTCTGGGAAAGTGGTTTAGGACTGGTATATAAAAACAACTAATACCACCTTCTCTCAAACATTTCCAAAGAGGTGATTTAATTCAAACTGACTTTCCCAATGAATCAGTTAGAAAGTGCTTTCTGTGACATTACCCTCCCTTCCTGAGAAAGAGAAGGACCAGGGAGGCTTTGCACTGAAATCTCTCTTTATGGAGTTATTCTTCCACCCCTGCACTGCCTATGGCAGGGTGGGGAGAGGACTGGAAGCCCTCTGTGCAGCCCTGAGGAGCCACGACCACCTGGCCCATGGCGTGGGAAGAGCACACACAGCCCACGCTTCTCCCCTTCGGTGAACAGGCCCAGGAGCAGTGGTGGAACACAGCAGCACCTCACTCCTCTGGGTACTTCCTGGAAAGGAACAATGTGACAGGCTCCAAAACAGCCTTCCAAGAACAGCAGCAAAGAAAAAACACCCAACCAAGTTTAGGACAGCTTGGTCAAGCTGTGAATGAAATTAATACAAGTCAGGATGCTACTGAGCCCAAAAGCATAGGAAACCCTTTCTATGGATTGCCACGTATTCAAGAAAAACATAAAATTCAGTTTCCCTCTCATTTAGCAAAAAATGGATAAATAAAAGGATTGTTCAGGTGACAGAAGGAACTCAATCCTTCCAGAAACATCCTTTTCCCCTAAAATAAAGTAATCAAGTTTCCTACCTAAACCTGGATAAACTAGCCTACAAGATATGTCTAAAACACAGGAATGGAAGAAAGAAATTAATTCCAGTACTTTATGCAACTACAGAGTCGTCTTAACCCAGTTTTCTTAGGCAGAGACTTACACTAGCATAGTACCTCTGCTGCTTTTTGACTGATTTTGATCTGAGAAAAAGAAAATACTCAAATATCCTAGAACTTGGAAGCTACGTGGAAGAGAAGTCCTCAGCGTGTGCTCAACCTAGGTGTAATATGTGGTCATGTATTAGAAAATGTCAGAGAAGCCAAGCACAGGAAAAGCAGTCATGTACCAGGACAGAAGCAGGAAAATGTGACCAATCCTTAATTTTCTACAAGAACAGATTTTTATTACTTCCATGGCCAATGAGACTTATTTTGACCAGCAATTTCCTAGAGCACAGCTGTAGGCCACCACAATTAATTATTTAAATTTTGTTAAAAGTTTAACGTACTTACAGGTCTTTCATTTGGATCAATGAAAAATATCTTAATGATTATTTCAAATTCACCCCAGCCTGTTTCAGTGATTTCATATGGTGGTTTGGTAACAACTGCAATAGGAAACACAGAAGTGTTAATCCCATGATAAAGCCAGAACAAAAGTCCAGTTCTAGGAACAAATGCCAAAATGCAAAACCCACCTCTTAAAGGATTACCGTAGCTTTCATGCAACTTGAATTGAATTTTTTTCACGTACGCAGACATGTCCTAAAACAGAAACATTGTTATTTCTGATTATTCAGCACACCAAGCTATTATTCATTCATCTATCCTACATGCCTATCATTCCTTCTGACTTCAAAGAGTACTTCTTCTGACTTTAAACACAGAAGTAAACTAGAAAGTCCAAAAATTAGTTCTGGCACACGGGGCTGTTAGCATTTTGTCCCCATGAATGTTCTCCAGTTCTCCCCTAACCTGGAAAGATCACCCCAAAAAACCTAAGTGGAAGCATGCCTTTCCAATGGTTTTCTTTTTTGGAAACCCATCAGCCCGTGTGTTTCCTCTGCTTACAGCCAAAGACCTTCCTGCCGTTTCCTCGAATCCCAGCTTTCCAAACCCCCACGTCCCGGTGCTGCTCGGCTGGAAAAGATCTCTAACATCACGAAGTCCAGCCCCTAACCCAAGGCCACCGCTAAGCCATGTCCCCAAGTGCGCATCCACGGGCGTTTCGCACACTTCCAGGGATGGCGCTTCCCCAGCTTCCCGGGCCGCCTGTTCCACAGCCCGGCCAGCCTTTGGGTGAAGCGGCTCCGCTGTACCTCGTTCCGGTACGGCTTCACGTACACCGTCCACTGGTGCGTGTGACCATCCTCCTCTCGCTTCTTCCCAAAGTACCGCGCCACGTTCCCGTACACGATCGGCTTCACGATGGTAACGCCCTTAAAGACAAGGAACACAAGCGGACGCGGCGCGTTCAGAGAGGCGCTGCCGCGCCGGCCCCCGCGGCCCGAGCTCCGGCGGTGGCCGCCCAGGCCGCACC
>WEIT01027538.1:5557-27765 GCA_013389985.1 Dryoscopus gambensis
GAAACTGCAGGCAGATGTTTCAATATATTTGCAAAAACTGTGCCTGGGCAGTTATGGCTAACTTTTATCCCTGCATGTGTAATATGAACCTGCTAAAATAAGGTGCCAGATCAAAATACGTTACAGCTCATTAAGAAGGTGACAAACATTCACTGTTCAGACCCATCTCTATGTAAGACCAAACCAGTAAAAATCTTTAGTCAGAACCAAGTATGTAAAACTTAAAGTACATCTTTCTTTAATGCATATTTCCATATAAGCTGTCAAAACTTCAAGCATTACAGAAAAAAAGGATTAGGATCAAATTACAAAAAGAAACTCTTCNTTATGAAGGTCAGAAGTGATCCCTTCAGCAGATTCAGTAGGTACCCATGCCTTGCAGTCTGCTTCTCGAGTGTAGTCCTTATCAGAAGATATGACACCTGCATTTGCAGTACCTGCGGCCATCCAAAGTGAGTCAATACCACAGTGAAATGCAGTGATACCACCCTGCAACACCTTGAGCAGGTAGAAGTCTGTGTAATATGCAAGACTGTAGGGAAGATGAGGCCTATAGGATTCTTTTAATTGCAGCTAATGGTTGCAGAAGCAGGAATGTTGCACTGACTTTTCTCAATAGCCCATTTAGCCTGGTACCTTAATTGTGGTGCTGGTTAATACCACAGGATTTGGAGGAAAGCTTTTACATACAAGTCACTCCTTTCTCATCTGCCACAAATGAGATTGATGCAGAGTGCAGAAACCTACCCATGGCTAACCCCAGTACAAAGCACTGGAAAATTAATCCCTTTTATTACACCAACTATTACACTGAGTATTGCTTCACCATGGAAAGCAATTGCTTTCTGATCTCTGAGGTGATCTGTTTGCCCTGGAGCAAATGGACTAACAACCCTTGTAACAATCCCAGACAAGACAGAAAAGTATCTACTCAACCAGCACATTTCTACATAGCAAGTCAAATTAGACTTCGCAAAATAATGGACTCTCTAAAATCAGAACATGAAAAACATAACTAATAAGAAATATATTGTGCATAACATGGATAAAGCATTTAACAGATTGCTGGCTTCCTGACACTCACCCTTTGGGCTTATATGCCATGAATGAAATTGCTGCTGCGGCTGTCAGTAGGTTTTCACATTTGCTCCTTACACACTGAAGCAGTCAGATTTAATTGGTGAAAAGAAATGACAGTGAGCTTAGAAGCTGTAGAAGAGTTAGATTAAATGTTGTATTAAAAAAAGAAAAGCTAAGGTTAACTCCAAAACCTGCAGGAAAGCTTTGTATAGAGGGTAGAACAATATTTGTATTTTAAATAAACTACAATACATGTATATATATTTTTAATGAGAATGAGCTGTGACAGAGGCACTTTTCTGCTTCATAGCTGAGAAATTTTCAAGAAAATAAACTATAATAAGATATAACAAAAAATGGGAATGTTTTCGTAATAACTTTTTCTGTATTAGAATTCTACTTTGTTTAGCTACTTCAATAGTTGATTATAAAGTATTCAAGTACCACCCCTCTGCATTCAGCACTTCTGCTGTCAGACATCACATACAGGAATGCCTTGCTTAGCCTACAGAAGTTTGGCCAACATAATGGTAACTCAGTTGGAAAATAAAATACAAGTAGGACATGCCCTCATTTCCCAATATGCAACGACCCAATGAATGACTGGCTACCGCTGAAAGGAACATTTCTCTCTAAGCCCTGAAAATGTGATGATGATTCTAGAAGGAAACCTTTTTTTGTTGTTGTTTTTATTACTGCTAGCTACTTCTTATCAGGAGAAATACAGGTGGTCACATCCGCTGAGATCCCCCCCTCTGCACGTATCTGATAATTGATTTCCTCATGGTTGAGGGGCTGGTGATGCTCCCGGTGGGTTCTGGTGTCCTGGGCAGCCTGTCAGGTAACAATCCTGAAGGCAAGAGGACTTTTTTGTGAGAGAGCATTCTGCAGAGAGAAATGATTTCTTTCCAACCCCGTCTGCTGGACCTTTTGCCCTCCGTCAAGATTCTTCTAGGCTGACCAAGCTTTCCAAAAGTGCCCTGGAGGATGTCCTCACTCTCAGACACTGCTCAAGCTACAAACACACTTGCTACCCCTCTTTCTGTTGGACCTCACTGCTTGCGCTTTGCACATGAAAAAGAATTTCATTTCAAGTTGTAGCTATCTTGCAGCACACAGAAGACTGACACCTTTGAAGGGCAAACTGCACAAGAAGCTTAACATGCCCTGACCCCTGTCTATATGGCTTTAAATAAAGTAACTAATGACTATTCTCAATATCAGTTTCTGGGACTGTAATAGCTTTATTAACAGAAGTTAAAGTTTTAAAGCGCAAAACAAAACTTTAAGGAAAAGACCAGCTAGTTATTTTCATAATTTCGTTTTCCAAATCCCACTGCACTTTTCTGAGTGAAAATCTATTCGCAGAAAAACGCAAGCAAATTGTCAGTGATGTTTTACCTACCAGCAATTTAACAGCCACCTTCAATTCCCAAATGAAACTTGAAATAAAAACACTACAAGTAGGTTAATTTGAGGGCTCACCATTTTCATTTCAAAGACTTTTTTTAACATTAATTTGTCCTGAGGCATAAATGAAATACAGACAAACCGTATTAGATTTTAATTTGCTAAAAGTAGATTACAAGCCTTCTCCACAGAGATGCTGAATGCTCAGTTCTCACAGAAGTAAACTTTTTTCCCCACAGTAAAGGCAAAAGGTACCTACTGAGAATTGCAAAGGAGAATTTTTTCAGGGGGTTGACCTGTTAAGTGCAAACACTCTGACTCTGAGCCCACAACATAAAACCGGTACAGAAACATAGGCTTAGCAGAGCTGAACTAGACGTACAATTGTGTCTTTAATTAAATGCTTGAATTCAGAGGAAAACTGTTTATCCAATATTCAGGCTGAAAATATCTAAGCTTGCTCCCCCTATCTTATTATTTTAGATGTTTATCTTGTCCTATGGAGTGACATTTCTCAAATCTGACCAACTTGAAGGGCAGACATACATATGAACACAGAGGGAGGGTCTCAAGGCCACCGCTGTGTCCAAGTGTCCGTTTTTAATTAGATTAAAGGACAAGCTCTTGAGGCTCATATTAGGCTTTTTAGGATTGGTAACCAATTAATGATGCAGAAGCCTCTTTATGGAAGGAGGCTTTGAAACCAGAAATGGTAAATTAAATAACCCTGTCTAAAAATCTAGAAGATAAACAGATCCAAGATCTTCAAAAGTCTGGGCCTGTGCTTTGTTTTGCTGCTGTCCATTTAAATTGCTAAGGATTTTTTCCGACTGAAGGCAAAAATTACACTCCAAACCTATCTCAGGATTGCTCCAGAGGCCAGTTTTCCTGCAGAAGAGTGGGTAGGAAGAAATTTCTTTGCCTTTAGGCTCCCTCCATCCAAGAGTGGCTCCAGTGGGACTGTACTATAAATGACTCTCCTTTTAGCCCTCATCCCTGCAAAAGAGTGGCTCAAGTGATGTTTCATTGAGGCAGGGAAGAGTCAGAGAAGGAAAAGAATGAGTCATTAGTCATTCTGTCTTGGAATAACCATGCAGTTCATGTACATCCTCCAGCTCTTTCCTCATTATTATCTTCAGCCTTGTGAGGGTTTCCAGGGTACCTGATATCCAGAGGGAAGTTAATCTACTCCCACACCTATTTTGTGGAGTTCTCTATGACTCCACAAACTGAAAAAGGCCAGATTCATTAGTAAGCCTGGAGAGATTTCAAAATCCCTTACTCAGAATCCCAGAGTGTTAGCCTTCCCTTCCTTCCACTGGCAAGTCAATCTGAAACAAAACTTTCTTCTGGAAAAAAAACCCCCAAACCTAGTTTTCTCTGAATCACAAATAAGCATTTATGTTTAGTTAATAAAAACCCAACTATTTTTCACGTCGGCATCCCCTCACTGATATCTTAGCCACAAAGCACTGAGTTTTATAGTGATTCCTGTCTTTTTCTAACTGATTTCTTGTGATTCTTTTTTCTACTCTACTTGCTCTGAAGTACACATTCTGAACTGCAGAGCATAGAAACACAAGGTTGTAAAGCAAAAACTAGAAGTCTTCTCCTTAAGTGAGCTTCCAATTTAGATAAATGCATAATATTACTGTAGTATTCTCTGCTCCCCTGCTGCTATTATGGAGAATGCCTGCTACATACACTGGGGTGATTATTTGGGGATCCAAGGTAAAAGACAGGTTGCTAAGGGTAACCACCTCACAATCAGTCCCTAGAATCACATGTGATTCATGTAAAATCCTGATTAATAAGACATTAAACAAGAAGCTGCTTCTGTGAGCTCACATGAGAATCTTAAAAAAAAATCTTCCACAGGAGGAAACAGGAAGGAATTTATGTTTTCTCTACAAGAATTATTTGTCCACTTCCTCATGTTTCATCTATGTTCTCAGATTTAAAGGCCTGCACCCTACCAGCTGCATCTGAGGTAATTCTCTCCTGCTGGAAGACTCTTCCTCACTGCCTTGCTGGGAAAGAGCTGTAAATGGCTTATTTCCTCATGAGGAATCAATGTCAGATACAGGCAATATGCAGACTTACATGCCTGGTTAGTGGAAAAGCACAATGATATCACCCAGTGAAGCAATAAAGGAGCCAACAAACATGTCAACCCTGTTATAAATAAGAGGCCAGATTATCAATTTAACAATTGTCCATTTATTTTATACTTCATTGTAGTTTGTTGTTCATTACCTGAATGTTATATTTCGTCCTTTATTAACTGTTACTGCTAATTATCCTGTTGTAAACCACCCCCCCCCCTCAATTCAGAGTAAGCTACTCCTTATCAGAAAATGCTAATTTCAGGAATGAATGGAATTCTCTCACCCTTCCCTGTTGCCTAGCTACCCCCCCAGGCCTGTGTGAAGATACCAAAGAGAAGAAAAAAAAACAGAAAACCTGATATGCAAACGAAAGCCCAAAGGACCCTTGGGAGAAGCAATGAACCCCTAGAAAAAATAAGTTAAAGACGAGCCAACAAACTTTTTAAGAAAATCAACCCAATTACACGATCAGTTGGAAGGAGAACATCACCTGACCAGCTTTTGGGTTTCGTTTTTGATCACTACAAGCAATAAGAGGGCTGACTGAGAGCACCCCCCCTCCAATGACAAGCTGAAATTGCCTTCCTGGCCACTCCCCTGTGAGGAGAGAAGGCTCGGACTTATCACTTTGAGTGGCAAGGCCGAATTCCTCCTCCCCCACGTCGAAGCTGGGAGCAGCAGCGGTGTGCGCAGCCTGCCAGGCCCCAACCCGAGCTGATCACTTTTAATAAAGGCTTTTAAAGCACTCGCAGGCCTGCCCGTTTTTTTTTATTTCAAACCCCATCAAATAAAAACCAGTGACAGAAACTAGTTTTAAACACAGAGAATCAGAATTAGTAAAGAAGGGAGCAGCCCTCCCTCTCAAGCAACTATACAACCTCTCAAGAACTTTTTTCCTAACCTAAAGCACCTTCAGTTGCAGGCAGTTTCCAGACTTATCTGGAACTGAAATCATAGATACACAGTAAGAACCTGAAGAAATTTCTAAAACATTTCTAAATTAAGTACAATTTAGAGTCCACCTGTTTTTACTGACAAAAGCATGTGACTACAAGCACATGTATATCACAGGCGTCCTTCAAGGGGTCCTTCATAGGGCACACTTAGCCCTCGGGCTGCTTCAAATTATACAGAGAACAGCATTTTAGTGTTTTATCTTGAAAACCAGCAGATTTGAGGATAGCATGAAGCTATTATATCATTGAGGTGTCACTGGGGGAAAAAGAAGTTGGAAATCAGGATGGTGATTCCAGTTTGCCCAAGGAATTCCGTTCACTGAGAAGCTTTAAAAGATGATGCTGCATCCAATCCTAGTAGCAGAAGCATGTTGGATCTGTCAAGCAACAGAAACCTGAAAAAAACCCAATTAAAAATTCTCCACTGTACACCAAAAGAAGGAATTCTATCTCTGGTTTGCAGGACTGATGGAACAGGAATAAGTGCTGGCCCTAGGAAAGCCCGTGTGGAAGGCACAGAAAACTAGAGTAACATCTTGATGGCTATATTTGTGTTTTTGCCTTTGAGGAAACACATGCTACCAAGCTTTCCATTGTAGAGTGAAATACACTCTCTTCAGTACAATTTGAAGGAATTCTTTGTTGTTCTTTATTAATATGAATAGGATTCTGCTAGAAAATAGGAATATAGGAAACCACAGTATCAAGAAAGGGCAAACAAGAAACCATTCCAGGCAAAACACCTTTTTTCCTGCCCCAGAAGTGATATGAAAGGTTATAAAATTTAAGTTGTGCAGGTACATTTATTTCACAGTCATATTACCATCCTATTCAGGGCTGCATTCATTATAATTTAGGCATTAACTTCAAACACCTGAGTCACAAATCCATTAAGAGAGAGTAAAGGCACCAAAGCAACAAATGTGTTGGATCCAAGGAAGGCTATAGGCTTGATCTTTTAAGGTATTTTATTTTAGCAAGACAAAACCCAGCAACATGTTGCTGGTATTCATCTAGTACATCCTATTCTACCTCTGTGTAGAGATCCCTGATCTTATTTGAAAAGGTCTATTTCAAAGCCTGGTAAAGCCAGGCTATGAGTTCATCTGTCTTATGGTAAAAATGTAAACTTTGTATCACATTTTTTCCCATTAAAAACCCCCAAACATTCATCAGTGTAATTTTAGGGAGACTATTAACACAAGGATAACTAAGATCCTCCTAAAAGGGGTGGATTCCCAACAACTTAATAAAAATTTAACAGGAAATAGGCATTCCACTCCCAGAGGTCTCTGAAAATCCTGAGCAAAATGCTCAACTAGCCAGTCTTCTCTCATTATATTTTTCATGTTTCTGTGTATTTCCATCTACGTGCAGCCATAACGACAGAGTAAAGCTAAGAAATGCAATTTCATAATAAGTGAGCACTACATTTTGTTCATTCCAGATCCCCAGAACTCTCCCAGATGTGCATTTACTGTGAGCAAATTACTGAGGTCTGAAGCAACTGTAAATTAATTTAGCACTGGAAAATTAAAGAGAGCTATCACTGTATAACAGCAGTAGGGGAAAGTTGCTTATTATTTACCTGAAGTAATTTGAAAAATGCTTACAAGTTCTTTTTCAATTTCACTACTTTGCCTGAACATAACACAGTTACCAATTGCTACTGAAGATAAGAAAGTTGAAGCTGTAACAAGTGTGCTATTTTTAATTTACAAATTTAATTTAATGCAGGTGGTGTAGACAAATAAATATAAGAATGTTAAAGGTTTGTCAGAATATTAGAAGCACAAAGAGAAAACGATGCTAACATTACATGAATGGGTGTCAGGAAAGAGGAATGACACTACTCATTCTCCAGTGTACTGGACATTAAACTTCCACATATGCTCTTAAAAATGCAAGTACAAACAAGAGTCCTCTGAAGTCCAGTTGGAAAACTTCACTTAGACTTGGAACAGACTCTTTGTCAGCCAAAGCCCAGGTGTCTCGCAGTCTTCTCCCGTCCTTCCATGTAACAGCCCATCTTGGGCCTAAAAAAAGGACTCCCAAAGGGATTTAATGGAATTCTTCACTAGTTAGTGCCTAAGAAACAATTTTTTTTTCCAGTCTCTTTCAGAATTGCTCCATCCACAGGTGGAGGAGATCCTCTCAGCTTTGAGGAACCCTTTTTCAGTTACATGGGCTATAGCTGTTTTTGCAGCATTGATCCAGTGACATGTGATAGCTGATAGGGAAGAACTAGAACTTGAAATAACTGCAGCTCTACCTGGTAGCTTTCCAAAGGAATCTGACTTCAATTAGTCAAATAGGACACTTCACATGTCTCAATCAACAGAGCCCTAGTCTCAGATTTTCGTGGGCTGGTGGCCTGGACACCTGTTCTTTTTAGGCTTTTTTATCCCCCAAAGTCTGGTCTCAGAGCNTTTATAAATCTATACCAATTAATTTAAAAAATGTCAAGTCTACTTACACCAATGTCTACGTGCTACCGTCACAGCAGAAGATGGAGGAGAGAGAAGAAAGAAGAAGGAACAAGGGACAACAGGGGGTAACGCCCAAATTCCTTCATCTTGGCATCCTCTGAGTCCATTCTAAACCCCCAAATTCTATGTTTTTCACCCAGTGATAAATTATACCACTATCTATTTTACAGTTTTGTAGTTTGTAATTATTCTCGTAATGTTGGCAACTCTTCCCATGGGTTAAGGTCAAAAATGGTGTTATTTTGAGGTCTCTGCCAAGGTCTTGGACCCTCCTGTCAGGGTGCCTGATCCCCCAGGGCAGCCAGAGGGGTGCCCTGGACTCCAACATCAGATGAAACTTGCATACTTCATGGCAATAGAAAAAAGGTGCTCATGATAAAAGAATTAAAACACACTCATTTTTCCCCAAGTTTTCAGTGTTATAGCTTGTTTGCTTTAGTTGGTGGAATGATTTGGCAAACTCTTACAACCTGCATTTTTTTTGTAATTTATAGAACCCTGTGCAGGTGGGAAGGTGGTTGGTGTCTGCTGTGAAGACAGCAACAAGGAAACTTGAACAAACATAAAAAAAATTGAAATGTGTTGATAACACTCTGGATGACAATATTTGACTGTCCAGACTTTTAATAACCAGTTGTGAGCTAGAAGAATAAGATTTATTTGAATATTAAATCAGATGGAAGATTTCTGAAAGGTGAATGTACATTACAGACCAGATAAGTTTACCAAGCCTTTTGAGGCATACCGATGAACGCTGAAGCTGGCAGAGGTGATGGCAATCTCTGAATTAACATCAAATATAAATACTATTTATCTCCTTAATCAGTCACAGTTAATCCATTTCTTAATTTATAAGCCATACTCGATTTAAATCGTGAAAAAGTTCTGAAAAAATTTATACTATAGAGTTTAAGACAGTTTCAAGAGTCTGTTTCTCACCATGGCATAAATGAGTATAAACAGAATATATTTATTAGACTTTTCAAACCCTAGGTTAATTTCAGTACTCTTTCCATTCTTTACCTCCTCATCTAAATAATGAGATCACAGATGCAAACTATGTTTTCTTATATGTTAAGATTGGAAAAAAACCAGTGAATAATGCTTAAAAAACCAGCTTATCCCTTCACAACACTGATAGTTCCTAGAATTATAGAACCATTAAGGTTGTGATAGACCTAAAAGAACATCAAGTCCACCACTAAACCAAGTGCCACAGCTACATTTTTCTAAATGCCTCCAGGGATGGTGACTCAATCAATTCCTTGAGCAGCATTGTTGTAGGACACCGCCCCCCCCACCACGTTCCCCTGGGGGGAGAGGGGACTCTCAGGTGGATGCGGGACCTGGGACGGGGGTCTCCCCTGCATCTGCCCTGGTCACATGTACCCTGTTATAGACAAATCAGCCAAATTGTTTAATATAAAAAGAATTTATTGATAACAATTTGGAATAAAAAGCCCACCACCAAAATTATAAGATGCCGAGCCCGGGTGGTCAACACCAGTGAACTGGGATGAACGGTCTCTCTCGCCAACAGCCCCTTCCTCAGTTCACGCCATACTGAAGGCGAAGCCTGGTTTTTATACAGTTTTTCTGCCTTCGGGCTTGGTTTTGCAATGAGGTTCCATACCAGTGTCCGGCATCAGAGTATTCATCGTTGATTCTATTCTTCTCTTTTGAATTGAACAGTCCTTCCCGTAAAAGATGGAAATCTTGATGATTTTATGGAAAACTCTTGGTGTGTTCATCACCAGACCCCCGGAGGTGCCATCCAGATGGTATCGGGATCTCTTAGCGGGTGATGATTGTCCTTATCTGGGTAGTTAGTTTGCCGTCCTCGCCCAGGAGGTGCGATCCCGCCCTGTGTCTTCAGATGTTAATGAAGTTTCCTGCTAAGGTTTAGGTTTTGCAATCCAGTTTTACATGGGCAAACGGCATGGAACATATTAGATATATACAATACATTGAATTCTCAACAAGTTCACAGAATGATATTATGGACATGAATTAATTCCTAGTTTTACTTATAACATGCCCCACTTGTGTGTTCTGGTTGGTGTCCCCCGGGGAGGGGAGATTGTGGGTGATCTGGTGACTTGGTCAGTATGTGTGCAGAGTCTGGTCTGTGTGCTGGCTCCAGACCGTGAGGCCACTAAATAAAATCTGCTGAAATATCTACAAAGATGAGACTTCTTGATTTCTTCGACGGATTAAGCGATCCCTGGAAGGGGTGCGGAACCGCACCGCAGCATAGCATGACCAACATTTAGATAAATTTTTCCTAAGATCTGATCAAAACTTCCCTGGGACGACTTGAGGCCATTTCCTCTCATCCTATCACTTGTTACCTGGGAGAGAAGACTGACACCCTCCTCACTAAAACCTCCTTTTTGAGGCAGTTGAACCAAGGCAGCAATGAGGTCCCCCTTCAAGCCTCCTTTTCTCTGGGCTAAAGGCCCCCAGCTCCATCAGCCACTCCTCTTGGGACTTGTTCAGACTTCTCCAGATCCTTCACCAGCTCTGTGCCCTTCTCTGGACATGCTCTAGCACCTCAATGTCTTGTAGTGAGGGGCCCAGAAGTGGACACAGCACTCAAGGTGTGGCCTCACCAGTGCCCAACTCAGGGGGATAGTCACTGCCCTGGTCCTGCTGGCCACATTATTCCTGACACAAGCCAGGTGCCATTGGCTTCTTGGCCACCTGAGCACACACTCTCACGTTCAGCTGCTGGCTGACCAGCACCCCCAGGTCCCTTTCCTTTGGGCTGCTTTCCAGCCGCTCTCACCAAGCCTGTAGCCTTGCATGGGGTTGTTGTGACCCATGGGCAGGACCTGCCTCTTTGCCTTGAGCCTCACACAATTGGCCTCAGACATTGGTCCAGCCTGTCCAGAGCCCTCGGCAGAGCCTTCCTGTCCTCCAGCAGATCAACACTGCTGCCCAACTTGATGTCACCCACAAACTCACTGAGGGTGTGCTTGATTCCCACATCCAGATCACTGGTATTCAACAGGAGCAGCTTCATCATAGCCTTGGAGAGAGAGTTTGAAGAAAGAAGAAACCTTTGATTTTTGTGGTCATTTTGGAGACACTTAGGAGGAAACCTTTGGGGGAAATAGAACAAAAAAAAAAGGAGTTTTAAAGGACATACTATAGTGAAACCACAGGGACATGACTAGGAATAATTACAGAATTCCATCCAATAACATTACATAGCCCTGTGAGGAACAGCACTGAACTATATGATCCTTATGGGTCCCTTCAAACTTGAGATATTCTATAATTCTATGACATGAATTACTTAAGATGTGAAATATGTATTGAGTCACACTTGCCTTTGGTATGCATCATATCCTGTTACTGACAGTGCAGTCTAATGCACAAACACTCCAGTTTTCACCACTGAGGACTGCACAAACAGGGCAACAGATTCAGGCTCAAGTGTTTATAATTTTTTGAAAGGAGAAATGGAAATGAAAAATTAGGCTGAAATACCACTCCCATATATAATACAGTAAGATTTCAGCTTTACTGTCTCTGTAGGCTCCAGTCATGATTCTCAATCCTTTCGATTTTCTTCAGTACTGTATCAGTGAGAAAGTTCAGCATAACAACTTCAGTACTTCAGAAACAACAAATTCCTAAAATACCTCAAAGAGATCCGAATGTATTCCTTTTAGATATGCAGCTTCTTGAGTTCTATGTTTACAGTGACTTAGCAATACTGGAGAGCAAACCAACACATCAACTTTACCCAACCTCTCAAGAGCTATAATTATTTTACTCCAGATAGCAAACACAAAGGGGTGGTGGAGATTGCATCATGCTTTTTCTTGCCATTCTGGGACGTATCTAAGATCTTAATAGTCCTCCACCCACTTCTGACTCATGTACTTCCTACTGTCATTCCTTTGTAATAACTTTATTCCTTCTTCATTCATCTCAGGGTAAATTCCAGGAAACTGGTATCCACAGAAGCCACCTGGCTCCATGGTTTTGTGGGATGAACATCTAATCCCTGATAGCTCCCAGGGCTGCAGAAGCAGTTACAGCCTTAAAGATTCCAACCTGCAGGGCATTAGGATAAGCCAGTAATAAACCATATCATTCAGAAACCACAGTCCAAGTCATACAGTGAAACTGAAATTCAGGCTTCCTTTAACAACAGCTGCCCTGAAGCTTGATGACTGAAAATAAAAGAGGCAACATGCATTCATAAATTGGAGTAAATTATGGATTACTAATGTGGCTGGAAGTAAAATTAACAGTATCTGGCCATAACAAGTTAAAACTCTCTCTAAAATAGGCACTTCTACATGTAACTTTTTAGGATTTTTTTTTCCTATTACTGAAAGGAAGAGAGGAGATTCTATAATATAGGAGAATGACCTGGTTAAAAAAAAAAAGGGCTTATTTATTGGAAGCAGGCCCTTCTCTCCTTTGCACAGGCCTTTGGGCTCTTAAGCAATATTTGACCCATAATATCCTTGTTCTCATAGAATAAAATGCCTGAGTATAATAAATAATTTCCAATAAACTTTGTTTTGCATCTTTTAAATATTTACTTCATCAGTATAAAACTTAAAATCCTTCAAAAGACAATTGCTTTAAGGGTTCCATCCTTCACTACTGATAATCATATTAAAATGAGAAAGTAGAACATAAGTGGTAAAATAAAGGTCAGAAGATGGAAAATGCTTTTAGCAAAAAAAGCACATTCAGAACAAATAGTTAAAAAGCCTGGCTGCTTCTGCAAAATAGGAGGAATGATAGAGAAAACAACTTGTTCCGACAAAGCAGTTCCAAGTTCCTTGAGAGATGCTTTTTACAACCACTATCAGTGTAGAAAAAGCTGTGGGGATGTCTGTCAGCTCTTACTTGTATTTTACATTTTGGCTGATCGACTCTCTGATAGTAAAGAGACATTAAACCGACTGGAAACCTCTCCAAAAGCTTTTAGTGATGCATGTGTGGGACTTCATCAGGCAGGTAACAGTAACCAACAATAATGGTGAACAGAAGCTGCTGTTCAGGCTTCTTTTCGGAAAGAAGTGTTCGTAAATACCTGCACTTACAAACAGTTCATGCTACAAATGAGCATGAATAAATGCACATTTATTGAGAAGAGAAATCAATAAGATATAAAGTTGTTCTGGATTTGATCAACTTTAAATTGTTTTGAAAACTGCACTCATTTTTCCTATAAAGTAAATGTTATTTTTGTTGTGTATGAAAATTTGCTTTATGTTAGGGCAGTGGGCAACCTCTGCTACAAGCAGATTCTATTTAAGCACAAGTTTCATCACAAGATTATTTTTAACAACTGTATACATACAGTGCTAGACAAATACTCTGTACTGCTATGCATAGAAAAAGGCAGCATTAAATCAAAGCAGCCTTTTCTCAACTCTGCAACAGGAGGCTGATGTCCTGCACCACTGAATGGTGAGAGTTATGCCACTAAACAGGATATACTTGTCTTCAGTTCTGTGTAAACACTTGAAACACACGGTTAATTGTAGCCAGTTTAACAACTCATTAAACTTACGATCGACCACATTTCTGTCAGAATAATTAAAGACAGCAAAGAAGTATTTTCAGTGATAACATGGGGAATCTTTAAAGGATTTTTGAAAAAAAAGTCACAGAACTGTGGGCTATGAACCACAGGGGTTTCAAATAACACCATCTTTAGCATGTCACACTGTGTCTGGACATGATTTCATTACACAAATTAAGCTGATGTGTTTAGAATTTGCATGCAACATTAAAGTTTATTTCTGATTTAAGTATTTTTAACTGTAAAAGTGTGTCAAAGAAGGACATTAACAAACGTATACATTTAAGGAAAGTAAGCGGGGAGAGAAGATATGTTTTTTGTTTTTCTTCTGAGAACTTCTATTAATAAATGACTGAACATTCCTGTTTATCCACTGATTTGATATACAACCGTCTTCTGCATTTCAGAGAAACTCTATTGACTCATCCCAAAAACAGAGCTAAAATGGGTATTGAGGTTAGACCTTTCCTATGAGTGCCAAACACACAGATCTGGGTGGGGTGAAAAAAAAAAAAAATCCACCCCAAACCATAAAACCCCCACGCTACTGTTGTGGTGCTTTCCAGAACAGAAAAGATGAAAGTACAAGTGATACAAGTGAAGATCTAAATCACATGGTGCTACAAATCCTGTATCTGAAAGAGGTATTAAAACCTTAGCATCAGGAAATAACGTACAGAAGAATCATGACTTCCATCACTGCAGGAATAATGGAATATCTTGCTGCTGGTCTTCAGCAGCTGTGTTCCATGAGGTTAACAACTCTCTGGCCATTTGCCTTGAAGAAGGTCGCCCCATACAGCCCTGCTTACTTGATCATGCAAAGACTAAAGGTTTGAGAAACAGATTCAAAAAAAAAATCAGAAATATATCTTTTTATAGACCCTCAAACCATGTGTCATTTTCAGTGAGTTACTATATATGCATAACTAACTTAATACTCAGTTTGTGATGAAGCATACAAAGTTGAAAACTTTTCCTTTCATTTTTAATTTAAGAAATACAAAGCCCAGGAGGAATTTTAGATCTTCAGTTATCTTCGTCCACAATTCCAGCAATGTGGAACAAGTCTATTTTTCTTTCTCATTAGGTATCTAAGTGTCATAGCAATACTAATTTCTCCTCCAAATAACCATCTGCAGAATCCTGTTAGTTATTTGTTCAGAAAAGATGACACTAAAAAGCATACCTTTCTTCATTATAGCTTCTGCAGCAGTAAATTGTCACTCTAATAATAAAAAAAACTTCAAGCAGAAGATTTTCAAACGTTCTGTGTTGGCTTAACTCCACTTTCCACTGATTTTTCAGGAAACAGAACTCTACTAAATGAAAATCTTCAGTGAGCTTGAGGAATACAACATTATGATGTCCAAGAATAAGAAGATTAAAACAATCTTCTGTAAATTGCAAACCAGTTTCTTGTACACTACGATTCAGTGATTCATTTTAATATTGGCTACAGCCAGTGACAAGCTTAAGAATGTTCATAATATTAAACATTGTTTAGGTGATTTCAGTGGAAAAACATACTGACAGAGAGAAGGGTAAAAACCTTTACTGAGTTTGCTCCCAGAACCAAATTTTTTCTTAGTACTGCTAAAAAGACAAAAATGTTATGGTTTGCTACAGGTATTCTAACCTGTTTGTCTGCAGGACTTTGCAGATATTGTCATAAAAGGAACAAACTGACCAAATTTCTTTTCCTAGCACCCATGAGAATGCTTAAAACAAGGGATGTCCTCCAGGAGTCAAGTTTACCCCGGTAGAACCTTCTCTCATTAATATTTTCATGCAAAAAGATATTCTTTTGTTGTGATTGTCCCAAGTGAATAATTGTCAATATCATGTCATAACTGCACCAGCCACAGCTGCTCCTACAAGGTAAAAAGTGTGAGTTCCTTCTCTTTGGTGCAGAGGCTTTTGCTTTGCATTAAATCCCCTCCCAGAATACCAGGTTTTTATAGGAAAGGACAGACTGAATGGCACCAGCTTAGTCTTTTGCTCAACTGAGCTTGAAGGTGGATCTGAAAATACACTACCAGCACCAAATCCATTTAACCCAAGACTCATTCAACTTGAAATAAGTCAAGTCACTACACAGAGTCTAGTTCCAAAAAGACTTAAAAAAATAATCAAACCTTTAAGAGTTTTTCATGTTAGCAGTGAGTTGCAATGTGTGTGTTGGCAGGCTTTTGGAAGTGTTTTTTGGAGATAAAATTTGAATAATCTATGTGGTTTAATTTAAATAATTTATGCATAAAGCACTGCAGAGTTATAATTGTAATTATAGTGTTCAACTCAGCAGCAGCAAGGTACATTTGAAGTTGGATTCTGATTGTACTTTATATCTTATGCTCTGAATTTCATTTTGTTTTGAGCAAATCCTTTGGAGCACAAGGAGATGGCTCAGAGCTTCTCAAAAGTTCTTCAGTGAAGTTTTAGAGAGCTTCTTTGCTACATATTTTTTATTATTATTTAAAGTCTGAAATCCAATCTTCCATGCTTCTGTGTCATGGTGATAAAGTAAAGGTGGTTGAAAAGTGCCCCTGGTCAGGGAGGAAGGACTTTTCTACTTTTCTCATGAAGGAGCAGCTGTTCCTATCAATAATTTCCTGAAGCAATAGGCCTGGAGTGTAAACAATATTTTATATGGATGGCAGCAGAGCAGATTACATTATTTCTGAAATTTTTGCACTTCACTGTGGAGAATGGATTAACCCTGTGTGACATAAATTCAAATCTTAGTTCCTTGAAACTAATGAAAGGGTTAAAGTACTGTAAAGAGAAAAAATTTCTAAAACAGAATAGTGTCATCTTCGTAACTTTGTTCAGAGAGAGAGACTGCTGTGGCATTAGGAGCTCCTCAGAAACTGCATAGTGAAGCCTGAACAGACAAAATGTTTGTTGCCACCACTCATATTAATTCTGGTTGTTTTTTTTTCTGAACTTGTAACACATGCCCAGAGAAAGAGGAAAATCCTGAATACAGCCATTCAGGATGCTGGACAAGCAGGATGGGAATGGGCAACTGATACTTGTGTGCTTTCCTAATTAAGGATGTACTGGCAGCGCTGGAGATTGAAGGGTCATTACAATCTAGTAGGGCATACCTCGTGTTGTTTGCAGCAAGAACTAAATAGGTGAGTAATGCTCCATTTCAAACACTAACAATGAACTCAAAGGTCACCAGATTTTAAGTCGCTGGAGCATTACTCCCAGGGGTCAAGCAGCAGGCAACAGAGCACACTTGTGGATCCCAGTGCTCATGAGAGGGTCCTGCAAGAAGTACACATCTTCAGAAAGGCTCCAGGCAGAAACAGTGGGCTCCAAAGCTTGAATAAACAAGTCAGATTTTCATGGGTGCATGTTGAATGGGCCCCTCAAGGTCAGGAAGAGGTGAGAGTTTATATCTTCATTTCATTTCACAGAGAATGTGCTGCTCCACGCTACCCTGCTGCTTGAAAAGCAGCTCTGGGAGATAATGACATAATCACTGGCTTAACCTCTTCACCAGTTCTGTATTTGGCTCTTTCTACTTTGTCCAGTATTATGTGTAATGATGGACCATCACACTCATCCCTTACCCACCCACACCTACAAATGCAAGGTCACGACACCTTTCCAAAATATGGATTAATGAGAAGTCCCTAAGACCTTGTATCTTCAGAAGATTTTATGTGAGAGAGGCAGGCTAAATTACCAAAGGAAAAAGCTTATGAGAAGAAAATAGCAGCTACATTTATTTCAGTAGCCTCCTAACAAGCTATTTCAAAGTGTTAAAACTAGTTAAGCCAGATAGCTCCAGAAGCTTAATATTTCAGCTGAAGCATCAGAGGTTCACAGATCTTTCAAGACAAGAAAACAAGTTAAGTGCAAGTTTCTTCTACATTATCATAATATGCTTCCAGCATGCATTAATAAAGCTGTCTTTCCAGCTAACCCCTAAGTTTCTAATCAGAAACTAAAAACCCCCTGATTTTATCTTCTCTTCAACACCTACACATTACTGTAATTTTGTTTTGAAACTGGAAGACAGTCTATTTTCTGCATTAAATGAGTTCTTGCAACATTAAGTCTGAATCTGAGCTAGTAGGACCTTTCTTCTCTTTTATTTTGAGCAACAGCATTTTCCTGGGATGGTGTAGGAAAGGCATTTTAGGGATCTGGAACAGACTACCACCCCCATCCCCCCACCAAACCTCAATCACAAGCCTGAAACAATGCTGAGATCAAAGGCTTTAAAGGTCAAATCAACATGCCCTTAATATCCCTCCAGGGATGGTGACTCCATCACTTCCCTGGGCAGCCTGTTCTCCCCTGGGACAGCTTGAGGCCATTTCTTGCCATCCAGTCACTTGCTGCCAAGGAGAAGAGACCAACACCTACCTTGCTACAACCTCTTTGGGGTTGGTTTAGACAGTACTATGGTCTTCCCCGAGCCTGCTTTTTTCCAGGATAAACTCCCTCAGCCACTTCACCAGCTTCATTGCCCTCCTTTGGACACACTCCAGTACCTCGATGTCTTGTAGTGAGGGACCCAAAAATATACAGTAATTGAAGTGTGTCCTCCTGATCACGGCTCTAGTCCTGCTGGTCACATTCTCTGTGGTACAAGCCAGGATGCTGTTGGCCTCCTTGGCTACCTGGGCACACTGCTGGCTCATAGTCAGCCAGCTGCCGAACCATGGCTCCAGGATGTCATGTTTAAGAAGAAAGTAGCTGCTAAATGCAGCCTGTGATTCCAAAATTAAACTATTGTGCAGATGCAGATAATGAAACTGATAGACTCTTATTCTTAGAATCCAATAAATTGAAGTTGATAGATACTGTGCTCTTGATCCGAGATAAACAGCTTTATCAAAGCAGCCAGATTGATAAACAAGCAATCTGTGAGGTGTTAGAAAAGGGATTAAGCAAGTGAAACCTTCAGAAGCCATGCTTTGCTTCTTTAGAGGTCAAAATTACAGCTGCCATAAGCTTTACAGCTTCAAGCTTCTCTCAAATCACTATGAACACACACCCACCAGGTATTAACCAGTCATTTCAAAAATTACAGCTTGATTTAGAGATTAATTTTCATTAGGACTGCACCTACATGTTCAGTTTTGCTAAAGAAACCCAACACCAGCCTGCAAATACTAGCAAGTTGTGCCACACTGAGAAATAAACACTGCCAGAAGGAAAAAAAAACAAACAAACATCCCACTGCTTCAAAATCTGCAGTCCTTAGTTTGGAGTTTCAATTGATTTGCCTTGTGTTTTTCAGGCAATGGTTCAAGATTAAGAGATAGTAATATCAGATTAGTGGGGAAAAACTTTGATTTTTTTTCTAGATGCCACTGTTTAAAGGGAAAATTTTACTTCTCTATTTCCCAGCATAGAAACAGTTAAGGTTTATCTTCTGCCTCAACTTCAGATTCTAAGTTAAAAACTGAGAGCAATTATATAAGATTTTTTACTACTTTAACTCAGGTGCTTTTTAAGCTTATTTAAATTTTAAATCTGCTGTAACACCAGTGTCTGGCAAGTCCAAGTTGTTACCATTGATTAAAAAAAAGCAAAATATTCCCTCTCAAGACATACATATCATAGATTGTTTGGGGAAAAATGCACCCCATTAAAAAAAAAATCCCCAACCCCCCAGTTAACTTGAGGTAAAGCCTGAGACCTGGCTACCTTCCCTGCAGAAAATCCAGGATCAAACTGTTCCACAGAAGACCTTGCATGCAAGGAAAAGCATGCAAAATAAACCTCTAGAATGAGACTGTAATGATAAACAAAACTATTCCAAACTCCATTCTGGCTTTTTTTCACCACTCTGAAAACACTATTGCTGTTTCAGCCTGTGATGATGCAAGGATTCAGCTGTGACAGTGTCCCCCAACAGTCCAAGTAGCCATGGCCATTCAGAAATTTTACCAGGCTTCTGTGAAAGTTCCTAAAAACAACACTCATGCTGTAATAAAAAAAACCCCAACCAACCCCCCCCAGCTTTAACTGGCTGCAGTAGCCCATGAATCAGTCAAAAAAGGGCACAACTACACTGGCAAATTGAAATGTAAAGTTAGAAGAAAAAAAAGGAGAGGGAACATGTGTACAGATTCATGCTGGCACATCAGCTGCACATGAGAGACTGAAGCTCAACTCACTCATCTGAATATTTCTATCCACCTGACCTACTGTATTACATACACCCAAGCTGGGGCAGATAGGATATGACTAAAAACTATATTAAAGAACCTGACAACTGTGAACAGGCTATAAATTGAAGGGTTCAACTTACTTGTAGCATGATTCTCAGAACAAAGATCTGGTCTTTAATAGTACATACACTCAGTTCATCTCACAGCAGGTAGCTCTTACAACTGATGTCTAAGGTGGGGCCGATTGCTGCCAATTTTCCAATAATTTTCCAAACTTTCCTGTTTAATGAGGTGAGCTGCACAATGGCAGTTTATTTACCTGCTGGCTAACCCTTTCTTTGAAGGGTCACTGCTTTTAATTACAGTGGCACCTGTGTACTGCTTTGCTTTTAGGCCTGTCAAGGTTTCCATTATAAACCTATTTCTGCATGTTTATTCTGCAATACCCTTTCAAGTCCACTGTGAGTTGAAGCATGGCTTGCAAGGTCTCAGCAAGTATTTTTTTTAAGTAATCACGGTTCTCTTGCTCCATCACAAGTAACTCAGGAATGACTCTTTCTACTGCTTCTTTGTGGGAAGATTATACCTATTTCTCCTAAGGAAATAAACATTTTACAGGTAGGAAGACCTTAAACAGAAAGGGCAATCATATTAGAAAGTATAATAATCTTAAAAGAAATATTAATCTGTACCCCAAAACCACAGAGCTTGATAATTTGCCATCTTAAATTCATTGCATCAGTTAGAAGGAGTTGCTGTTCTGCCTTGGCTCCCCATCATTGCTATATGATATTGACTTTTAATTTTCTTCTCCACCTATCTTGCCTAGTATCACAGGCCTTTTGGCATTCTCTTTATCCCAAAGTCAGGAGACACACCTGTTGAACAGAGGCTACATTGTAGATTACCTGCCTTATGGTTCAGATTGTATGCAATATTGCAGACAAGAGAATGGAAGGCAGCCTCTGTAAATTCTCTCACCTGGAGCAGGAGAAAAAAGTGCCCAAAGAGAAAAAATTCCAAAGGTATTCACTTCTGTTCAACCATGGTAACATACACAAAGACTAGACCAGCACAGTGATGGGACTGATCAAATGGTCCAAGAAAGGGAAACCCAGCAGAGAAACACTGAACACCATCAGTAATAAGAAATCAGACACTGGGAAGAGATCGATATATACAGTGCTACCTGTGGCTGAGAAACAGGTGACATGGGAAAGGTACTCACTTTTTTTGGCAGGAACATAAACTAAGTTCAAAGCCTTACAGCTGCAAGTTGCACGGTCACAGCTGCACTTGTCCATGACACGCTGGAATCTTGCAGGACAAGAAGCAGTGAGACCACAAGCCTAACTTGTTGCACAGTCACAGGCCATTTACAGATCTGGTTCATGAACCCTTAACAATTCTCAACACAGTGAGCTGAGGCTGTTGAACCACCTATCTGAGGTAACAGCCTCTGATGTACACTGAAGCTCTTAAGGTAATGCAAAACCAAACAACAAGTCAGTGGAAGAAATTAGTGGTTTGCAATGGAGTTCAGAGCTTCTGGTTTGGCATTAGGATGGTACCTGTCATGACAGGAGATGCTTGCACAAAGAGTTCCTGCAGCCAGAGAAATTGCTGTGCACGTGTACACAGCAAAAGTGGGAAGGGAAGAAAGTGTTTGTGTTAGCCTCAATAGTTACAGCCAATACACTCTACTTTCCTTCCAGTGTTACATGTTTCTGAAATGCAGAAGTTCTTTTGCATTTTCTAATCTACTTCTAGTCAGGCACTTTCAAATCCCTAATGACTCTCCATTTTGATCACAGATAAAGGCAGCAAAAAGGACCAGGTTGTGAAAGATACTGTGTATTCCTTAACACAGCTACACAAAACCTTTTGTGTGAGCTGTGACCCTGTTTGAGAGAGTTATCCCCCAGCTAGGAACAGAAATAGTCTATCTTCAAAGTTTCCATCCTCTCCTGTATTCCTTTTGCTATGATCATCTGAATGACAGAATCTTGCTTTTGATCCCAAATGGGTAATTCAACAAATCATTCCCATTCAAGTGAGTGGATACAACAGCAGATTTAGAATGACAACAATGACAAATAGAATTTCTTGTCTTTGACTGCCAAAGCTGTTCAAATCTAACTCTTCTTCCCATATAAGAAGAGGCTATTTTCTTCTGATATATAAACAAAGTTAAACTTCCGTTCTGTTCAGACCCCAAAAAACTTATGACTTGAGAATAGACTTAATAATTAATATAACTATAAATTAAGCAGAAAGCTAATTACTTCCTGGACAGGTATTAGTGCCCCTGGGGCATTAGGAATCTGTTTTTCTTGTTTGAATACTAAATGTCTAAGTAGGAAAGAAATAAAACCCTTTTTGATTTACTGAAAATCATTCAAACTCCTGCAGAAATAATCATCTACATGCATTACTTTTAGCTGCCCATCACAAATCATTAC
>WEIT01027538.1:27799-38282 GCA_013389985.1 Dryoscopus gambensis
GAAATTAGTGGTTTGCAATGGAGTTCAGAGCTTCTGGTTTGGCATTAGGATGGTACCTGTCATGACAGGAGATGCTTGCACAAAGAGTTCCTGCAGCCAGAGAAATTGCTGTGCACATGTACACAGCAAAAGCGGGAAGGGAAGAAAGTGTTTGTGTTAGCCTCGACAGTTACAGCTGATACACTCTACTTTCCTTCCAGTGTTACATGTTTCTGAAATGCAGAAATTCTTTTGTATTTTCTAATCTACTTCTAGTCAGGCACTTTCAAATCCCTAATGACTCTCCATTTTGATCACNATAGAATTTCTTGTCTTTGACTGCCAAAGCTGTTCAAATCTAACTCTTCTTCCCATATAAGAAGAGGCTATTTTCTTCTGATATATAAACAAAGTTAAACTTCCGTTCTGTTCAGACCCCAAAAAACTTATGACTTGAGAATAGACTTAATAATTAATATAACTATAAATTAAGCAGAAAGCTAATTACTTCCTGGACAGGTATTAGTGCCCCTGGGGCATTAGGAATCTGTTTTTCTTGTTTGAATAATAAATGTCTAAGTAGGAAAGAAATAAAACCCTTTTTGATTTACTGAAAATCATTCAAACTCCTGCAGAAATAATCATCTACATGCATTACTTTTAGCTGCCCATCACAAATCATTACCGTGAGTCTGAATGCCCTTCATGATGCCTGTTTAGGTGGGTTGTTTTGCTTGGCTTTTGTGGGATTTGTTGTGTGTGTGGTGGGTCTCCTTTAGTTTAAGTTGTGGGTTGTTTATTTTTTTTTGTTTGGGTGGGTTTTTTAAATTTTTTTTTTTTAGTTTCTCTGTGTACACAGAGGAACTTACACATTGCAATCATTAATCGAGCATGGATTTGTACATAAGTGAATCAATTTCACACAACCACAAAGATTTGGCCATGTAAAGAAGAAAGGAAGTTCTTACAGCTCTTATTAAAATAACATGCACAAATATGTGGATGCTTGTAAGGGAGACAAAATGTCTTCCAGGCCTAGGATGCGACTGCTTTTTTCACTTTCAGTAGAGCACCAAAAATTAACAAAAGTATTTTTGCCATATTCAAAATGCCATAGAAACTATTTAACACACACAAAATTTTTTTGGGCAATAGAGAATATCCTCTCATTAAAAGTGACACTGAAATTAATGGAAAATAAGCAGCTTTTTGATCCCCTCATTTCAGATTTGCAACCAAGAAGAAGGAAAGCTGTATCTTTCCTTGATCTGAATTTAGCTTTGCAGTCCCCTGCTATTTCATCTCATCTCAAGGGTGAGATGGGAAATGATTAATACCAAATCTGAAATCTAGATAGGAAAAGTGGCCAAAAATGAAAAACCCCAAATACCCTAAAGGACTGATAAACTGCAATAAATTCGCTTTGCACTTAACTTTGAGGTGCTGCAATGCAGAATTTCCAAGTGTGACAGGATAATGAAAAAATTACGTGACACCCACTATCATACTTTTTACTACTTCAGGTAAAAAACACTCCGTTCTTTTTCCCCTAGGACAGCCTGAGATACAAGGTGCTTGTCTTTAATTTGATGCAGCTATCATCAAGCTTTCAACAGTCTTGATAGGCTCAGTGGCTCTCTCTTTGCCCCATATCTCTTCAGAAATTACTGGAGCACCATAAACTATAAATCACCTTTAAAGGTGACCTCCAAAAGCAACAAATGAGCTTATTTCCTTTTGTTACCAATTAAGAGGTAAAGACAAAAATCAGAGATTCTGAGTTGGATATTCCGGTTAATATTTAGTATTTTTTTTAGTACGTGGTTATTTTGGCTGTTTAATTCATTTTCCACTAGTTTTATCTTCCCTAGTTTTCCCGTGTAGCTCCCATATGTTTTTTTTCCAACTTTCTAAGCCAAATTTAATTGCATTAAAATGGTGAGTGAGTTGCAGCAATTAAGTCAGATTTCTGGGCACACTTAGGGGTATGTATGCAAACACAAGACACAAACGCAGTCAGATCCTCATCCTTCCCCCCTCTTCTTTGCATTTTAGGGCTAAAACAAGAACTAATCACCACTGAGAAGAAGTGCCCACTATTTTCTTGACTCAACGTATCTGTGTATGAGACCAGGGTCACATCATACTGGCACAATGAGGTGATTGCTCTCAGCTGTCCAAGAGCTGAATTAGACACATTAGGCTCTCAGTTACTGAAATTCAGGGCTTGCTGTCTTCAGGTGGGCTGATACCAATCACGTGTAGGAGAAAAAGGGTTCTGAACTGCAGTGACTGAGATTTCTGCCAGCCCTCTCTGGAAGAAGGAAGAATGAACAAAGACCATCTCAAAGCCTCTGGTAGCTGGAGACTGGATACAGCATTTTTCACATCCACAGGCCAACCACTCATTGGTATTACAGCCTTCAAACCTAGCACTGACAGACAAACTCAAAAGTTGCAGTACTCTCAGTGGAGAGTAGGAGTAAGTGAACTTTTCCAGGTCCCCAGCAGGACGAAGGCACCCTTACTTTCTTCCATGTCACATCCTTCTATGTCTCTATTTGACCACACAGTTATCAGAAAACTCTGATTGTTATGAACTTTAGCCTGTCTACTTACAATCTATACTTGCACAGTTCTGGTATTGTACGTTCTTCAGCATCAATGTCTTGTTTGAAAGTCAACTGAATGACATTTAATGGTTAAAAATAATGCTTAGCCTTTGTGCCAGGAGCTGTATTTCATTTTAACAATTCAGAATTACAATAAATCAATTAATAAATTAACCCACATAGTACTTTTACTGGTTTATGCATTCAACTGATTTTTTACATAAATTACATAAAAAACAGCTGATACTAATTATTTCTTTGAGAAATACGTAAACTGTGACAACAGCCAACTTCTGAATAATGCTGAGAAACACCAGATGAGTACATTTAGAAGAAAGCAGTGTCTGTTCTGCATCCACTTTTTCTTCTATTTAAGCTATTGCTATTTCATTAATTTACAAATCTTAGTGAGGAAGAAAGTGATTACAAAGCCTCATAGACTGCACTATATCAAAAATTTTTTGTGGTAAAGAACTTAATACTTTACTGGTAATTAACACAAATTTGTTAGTGTTGCATGTACATATGTTCAATACTTGGTTTACATATTACAGTACCAGCTGATACCCTGGGTGCTATTTTTCTGATGTTGTCACATATCACTTTAATGAAAGAGTTAACTGTAATATCTACATTCTTGTACCAGCTCGTGTTATAAAAGACGTTGAAGATTCCAGAAAGCAAACTAGAAAAACAGGGTAAGCTTTTAATTCTTTTATCTTATAGTTAAAGCGAAGAAATTAATGTATCTTGAGAATGAAGGATTCATGTTACTTTTCACTACACTTTTAAGAGCAGAGCCATTTTAAAAATAATCTTTTCCATATGCTTTGCAATATGATCAAATACTGTGAGGAATTGACGGCAATATTCCTATTGACTTTGAAGTTGAATCAAGTCCCATTATTATTTATGATGGGGATATTAATGTGTACAAGTCGAAACAGAAATATTGGCAAAAATAGAGTAATTTTAGAGTTGTTATAATTCAAAGAATTTGAGCCAAGTATAATGTCCACTGTCACTTCTACCATTTTGTTTCCAAAAATACCTTAACAAAGTAACAGCATAAAATAGGCCCTTGCTCAGGCTCTGCAGGAATTGCACCAACATTGAATCATTCCCTACTTTTTTTTTGTTTCCCCTAAAGAAATTGCATTTCACCATCAGCATTTCAGGCACATTTGCAACAAGTAAACCGAGTCTTGGGAGTGTCTGAAGAGCCTTTGGAGCTATATTTGTTGCACACTATCAGTTATGCTTTCCAACAAAAAAGCCAAACAAGACATGGGGAACTCACCAGCTGCAGCAGGTCCCTGCAGGTGCCACCAGCACCCTCCCTTTTTCCTTCTGGGCTCCTGTCATTGGAAGTGCAGATGCTTCAGGCAGCTGGGACAGGGACCCAGGCCAGCCTGGCAGCTCCTTCTGAAAATGCTATTTCCCCTCAGTCTACCATCTTGCTGCCTTTCTCACACCTTTTCTCAAAGCCTTTTTTCCTGCCTAAACCTCAGCTCCCCTTTCCCTCCAGGCCCCTCACACCCTCAGTCTGAGGTGAGGGGGCTCACACAGCCCAGCAGCTGTAGGTGTTCCTCTGGGCTGGCCCCAGCTTTCCTTGCTGCTCCAGGGGCTCCCCAAAAATCACACGGAAGGCTGATAGTTTAATGCTGGCTCCCAAAACACTGCCCCGCTCGCTCTGACCGCCCGGCTGAGGGGCTGGTGCCCAGCAGGTGTAACAGCCCCCGGCAGGAGCTGCCCACTCCCCTGCCCACAGCCCAAAGGCCCCACACCCCCAGCACTGCTTTACCTGAGCACACACCTCAGCAGGAAACTCCAACACAGAGGTAACACAGCCCAGACCACGTAACCCCAAGAGGGACACTTCCACAGCACTGGGGCAGCCCTGCTGCCCTCACCTACACCTGACCACTGCTCAGAAGAGCAGCTCCCTGCCCCTCCTGAAATAACCACCCCACCCCTTCTGCCCTCTCCCAGCACCTTCTCCCCACTCAGCAGCCTCAGCTGCGCTGGGAGCCTCAGCCAGGCAGCTCCCAGGGACTGCCATCTCAGGTGCAGCCAGAGGCACCTTCCTAACCTAAATGATGAGGGCCCAGGAGGAGGAAATTAGTGTAATGATCAAAGCCGTTTCAGCAGGCTGGGATTCTTTCATCTGCCCCGTTATGGTGTGAATGATGACAAGGGCTCTCTCTGCAGGCTAGAAGGGGCTTACTCCATTTTGGTGGAAGGGCATCAGACCTCCCTGACTTGCACATGATGAGGGTTGTTTGTAGTGTTGATAACTGGCCTTCTCATGGCTGGAGAAGATATTGTTGGAGAAAAGGACTAAAACCCACATCAGACACTACTTATGTTTGCCTGAGGAGATGTGCTGTCACTCCCTGGCAGGCCTCCCTGCAGCTTGCAAATCTGGGCTAATTTCAAGCATCTGACAGAGGTAGAAACCTAAAAAAGTACTGAGTTCCCACAAGCATCCTGAGAGTTGGAGCATTTTTTCACCTTTTGGCATACACCAGCATGTTTATAACATAAACCAGCGATTGCATGTTGAGTGACAGTCCCTCAGACAGCGAGGCCATATGCAGGGAAAGAGGCAGAGCATCGTCACTCTCACTGTGGGGGGTCTTAGGGACAAAGCCCCCTTCTTCACCTCAAACCAGAGTTAGTAATTTAACAGGAGAAATAAATTGTTCATTTATTCAGAATTAAAAAAAAAAATTCAACTTTTTTATCTTGAAAATAAAGTCTTAGGGAGTTGGTGTGTTTGTGTGGAAAGGTACTGTCATGGAAGGACGATGCCTTACAGCATGGGAGTGAGGATGCTGCTGTCTCTCTGGGTGCTTGGCAGCTTTCTGGAAGGAGATTCAAAATGTCTGTGAGACAGACACTCTGTCAAGTCTGTTTTAACAGGGAGAGGGCCAAAACCTACAGGTGATTAACAGGGTGCCCTTGGCAAAAAATATTTGCCTTGAAGATTTAGAGTAAGTGCCGGGACTCTGGTTAGCAGGGCCTGAATATTTTGCTGACTCATAGTATATATAATGAAAGCTTAATAAAATGGAATATATCTAGTTCATGAAGTCTCTTGGTACTGTGTTGTAATTTAGTCCACCAACAGCCTTTATTTAAAGTTGGATTCCATGAGCCTGTTATAATGAGCTAAAAAGTGCACAGATAAGCAGTTACTTCTGAAAATGTGGCTCCCTATCGATATATATTTTGCACAGCCTGTATATCTTAATTGAATTGAAATGAGCATGAGACCCTAGGGTTTTTTAGGTCTAGTGAGGCATTAAATACTCCAAAAGCACAATAAAAATGAAAAAAACCTCTACTTCCCCAAACTATTGAATCTTATTGCTTCAGCTCTGGGCACAGCACTCCTACTACCCGGGAAAAACATACAAAAGCGTTGCTTACAGCCCTTCATAGTCTATATCTGTAGCCTTCATGCCTTCACACCTTCATAATCTTACTTATCTTCTGCCTTTTTGATACATCCATCTTTCAAAGTATTCCTGTCTCATCTTCAAGTTGCCTTACATGTGCACGTATTTTTTCCTTCTTTTCTTTTTGAAGCCTCTCCCTCCAGGAGTACTCCTGCATTGATTAGAAAAAGCTCACAGTTCTGGCAATAGTGACAAACCATTGCTCTCTGTATTCAGATGGGGTTCTATTTTACTTATTTCCAAGGAAGTCAGTCTCTATTGGAGTTGAATTAAGATCATGTAGACACATCCAGTAAAATATTGAATAATCTGTATTATGGACATTGCTGCATATATCAGCATGAAAACCAGCAGTAGCTGCTCTGTGTAATAAATACTCAACAAATTGAAGCTGATGTAGAAGAAGCGTCTAACTCAAAGTAAACAGCAGGAGTGAAACTCCTTTTTCAAAGTGAATCTTTTAGAAGCTTAATCGCTGTTAATTTTAAATACTGTTCTTGTTTATTATCATGCTTCCTGCCTACCATATATCAGAGCAACCCTGTATGCTCTAAACAAGCCATTGAGCAACGTATTTTTGAATGAAATTTGGAGACACCAAAGGGTAAGGCACTTAGAAGAAAGATCTGAGGTCTTGGATGCTTACCCAAATTGAGCTGAGACTCTGAATACTTTTGCTTGGCAATCTCTCTTGGATGATACTATTTACATTGTCACAGAGGGAGTATTATTGATCATCTTCCACCACCATGGCTGTTAGAGTGTCAATCAAAAACAAGCAGCTTGCTAACATTCAGACTCCAGCTGTACAAATGTTCTCTTTTTGGGGCTCATTAGTTTGCTCCTGCTGGCATCTTTTCAGCCAGAAAAAAAAAGCCCTGGTGTTTTCATTCAGTACAAACAAAACAGTATGAAGATATTTTGCATAAACTTTAATTCCAATTCCAACCCTAAAGATGGTCTTTGTTAAAAAATAATCAAAAGAACTCATTTAGACATCAGAACTACAAGTGACACACTGTTAGGATGTGTGGTATTTATTCTCTATTTTGATATCTGAAACAAAGTTCATTGGTAGTGGGTGAAAATGCACAGACTATGGAATAGACTTGAAATCAAAGACTGAAAGATTTCATTATAACAGAAGGAGTTGTTGCCCACAAATTAGGTTACATTAATTCAAATGCCAAGCAGAATACTTTGATGGATTGAAGTGTAGAAAGGGACAAAGAAAAGAATGTCTACAACTGTTATGACTTGCTAAATTAATTTCATCTGTAAGGAGAAGAATATTGATTTTATTTATCTCGTCCAGTTGGTAGTGTGACTGAAGAATAACTCAAATTCAGTGGCACCAGCTGCACAGAGGATGGTACTGCAGCAGAGGATGACAAGAAAAGGTGATTCAAGAGTGATAAACATAATTTCACCAGAAGAGCTCAAACCCTGTCTGTCTTTAAGAGGAGGTAAAGCACAATCTGTGGATTCTACTGCTCCCTAAAGTTATGATAACCTTTGTAATGTCTGTGGGTTTTAAGCTATGGTTGATTTTTCATGTACTTACACATAACATAGAACACACAGACCAAAACAGTGATAACATGGGATGTTGAGCTGCTGGTATAAATCAGGAGAAACTACATAAATCAAAGGAGTTAACAATGTTGTAAGTAAATGATGAATCAGTTAATAGGTAAAGAAATTGTTTACATAGCTCAGGAATATGGGCTTGAATCAATATCATATGGAAGTAAAGTTAACTATTTCTGAATTGCATCAGTAAATTCTGGATTAAGGTTCTATACCACGTATTTTTAATTTTGCTTTAAGAATCTTTAGTAATTTTTGAATTTGAAGTTTTGAGAAGTGGTTTTTTTCTGACCTTTCTGAAGTTTTGAGAAGTGTTTTTTTTCTGACCTTTCTAAAATATTATCTTATTTTTTCCACCCAAGGACTCAGTGTGTGACAGCTTGAAGTTGAGATCTGTGTGCTAAAGCTCAACATTTCTGTGAATTGTCAACATCACTTGAAATAAAAATTCAGATATCATCATAAATGACCAGAAATTAATTCTGATTTTCATTGCACTTGATACAATTCTAAATAGTTATGGTTCAAAGACACTAAAAAATCTGATCTCATCAACATACCCTGCTGAAGCTGAAATTTCCTACTTTGATTGTCTCAGCTTCATTTCAGTTAAGGATATGCAAGAAAACCAAGACTCACTCTATTTCTTATAATCAAAGAGGCTTTATTTCACATCCTATTTACATATTAGATCTCTGAAGTAAAACATTAGAGATTATTTTATATAGTCTTATTTTGCTGTAAGGGCAACCAGTCCAGTTTACCGGAATATGAATAAGTGCAAATGTAAAAGAAACAGGATTGACTACACGTCTTTGCTCATGGTTGCCAAACAAACAGGCATGGTGAGGAATAAAGCAGACAATAATCCTTTAAGGAAATCCTGAACACTTTAAAATATATCTGAAATCTGAATGTTTTTCTCTTTCTTGTCTGTTTTGAAACAGCCTCTTAGAAGTACAGTTCCAGGGGTTTATATTCGAATCAGCATTTTCAATGAGTAGATATGAGGTAAATGTGTGAATTCAAACCAAAGTATGAGGGATTTAGTCTCTGTTGTGTCAGCAGGATTGAAATGAATCAATTGTAAAGCCTGATGGGAGCACCAGGCTCTCTACAGAAACACGTACTTACCTTAAAACATTTGCTTACCTTCAAGTCCAGTGTGTTGTTTCTTTTCTTGTCACCAGTAACAAAAACCTTTCACACACTTTCTGACTCCTCGTGGATTGATATTGTTCTTTTTACATATTTTTACATTTCACCTTGCAAGTTTTGTTTATGTAGTCGTGAATCTCAGGTGAAGTCTTCTTGTCCAGTATACGCGCAGAAGGCAGCACTTTTCTGGGTTAATTTTCAGAGATTCAGAGTATCACAGAGCCTCAATGAAATAAAATGTATTAGTCAGGCTAAGAAAGTAAAAAGATTTGTGCCTAACCTGAGGCATAAATTTAGCCTGAGACACCATTACACCTTGTGCAATAGATTACTAGGGAAAGTCTTGCTGGGAGGATGGTCCCTTCTGTGGGATCCCATACCTTAAATCTCCTTTTCAAGCAGAAGTTCACATTGATACATCTCAGAATCTAATCATGGTAGCAAGACTCCTTTTGCTTTTAAAATGTATTTTTACTCCAAAGCAAGGCTAATACCAAAGGAAGTGGCATCCAAAATATAGCAAAAGAGATATGATAAGTATTGTGTTGTTTAAGGCACAAAATGGAGATCTTATGTTTAGAGTCTCAATACGTAAACTGTCAACAAGGGTTCTCTGACTTTTATAGCAGCAGCTAGGAAATCGTTTGGGTGCTCTTAATATTTAAAATCTGCAGGGTTTTGTATTTGTAACAAAACTTTTAATTGCTTGATCTGCATCTACAATCAGTGACAGCAAACCAAATAAACTCTGATTTTGATGCAAATGTTTTACAGTTCTTCCTACATCAGGAATCAAATTACAAGATAACCAGCTCAGCTTGGTGTTGGAGCTGGAATCTTTATCACTGTACCTGACTCAGATATTAAATCTTACTTTAATATTTGTAAAATTGCAAAGTAATTTAAATAGTTATCTTTAAAAAATAAAATATACAGAGCATAGGAACAATGAGAGAATAGACAAAATTAGAAAGAAGAATGAACAGGAGGAAGAGCCAAAGTTAAGGCAAAGTGCCTTACTGGTGTATTCTGCCAAAGGCCAGAAAAGCAATTTCCATGCAAAGTTCTGTTTTCCTGTTATTCAGAGCTGTGGCCGAAGTCAAATCAGCATGACAGCTGTGCAAACTCCACTTTAAAACCTGGTATTTCACATGTTCACTTGGCATTTGAGCTCCATGAGGTTCCTTCTGCACCAAGCAGTTTTCTCTGGAATGATATAAGTCCCATAAAGGTCAGCTCTTATCTTCCTAAGTGTCATTAGATCAGTACTAAAATCTCTAAGTTAAAGCTGACAAAGTTAGCAAAACTAAAATTCCATTTACTACCCTCTTTGTTGACCACATCTCAAGAAAATGGGAAGAGAGTTAATATGTGCCTGAAGGATCCTGATTATGTTTGTGGCAAAATCTTTCTCCCCCTTCCCCCCAAAGTATCTTTACTCCTAGAAATGCGAAGAATAACAGAGGACAAAAAGAGCCCAAGTGCATTCTTATATTCCAAATATTTTATTAGGTGACATCATTTGATTAGTCTCTCAATTTATGGAAAGAACCAAAGCCATTCATAGCTTTCAATGGCATTTTAATCCTGTGTTTTAAAGCATCACTGTAGCTCGCTCTCTGTGTTTTCCATGACACTGAAGTCAGTACTTGCTTGTAGTTAATTTTCAGCTTGGCTGGC
>WEIT01027538.1:39006-77669 GCA_013389985.1 Dryoscopus gambensis
ATTTCATCTCTATTATCCCACCATTCTGTATATATTATCTTACAGATATCTGCAGCCCTTCTGTTACAGTTTATTGAGCTGCTTATCCTGGAAAAGTCAAAGTGACTGGGAGAAAGTACTTACTCAGACAATGCACGTTAATTCAACAATGAGAGTCTCTGATTAACACAGCAGGACTGAGTTCTTATGAATACTCTGCATTCTGAAGCCGAGTGACATTCGAGTGCTGATTAAATAATGAAAAAGGCCTCTGTTGCCTTGNCGAGACTCTAACTTGAGTTATAAAATTCACAGCTTCATCGGATATCCAGTTTGGACAGAAGTGTGACTTCTCCATCAGTACCATCAGTTCCTTCCTATATCTTTGATTTTGCTTTGCCTGCACACCCAAAGGCCATGAAGGGGCTGTGTCAGCTGTTCAGTCAGTCCTGTCATCTGGAAAGGTCAACACAATGGGCAACATGGTCTGCTCAGGAAGGGCTGAGCAGTCTGAGCAAACAGGAAGTTTAGCAGTAACTGATACCTGAGCTGTTTCAATTAAAAGAAAAAGCAAACCCATTGAAATTTTCCTTTTATTCCATCTCTTTTTAAGTTTTGTACTTTTCAGCATAAGGACGACGAAAATACGCATATTTTTAAAATACAGTCAAGTGAGAACTGTCTGGAGAGTTGTTTCTAACTGCATCAGCGGATTAACACCAGGGAAACAGAACTGGTGCATTAGCCAAAGACTGACTATACAGGAGCAAATGGCCATGAATACATTTAGGAATATATTAAAAAAATGATTCTAATCTTCAGAGGGTCAGGCATGAGAACAGCTTTCTAATAAAGCTTTGTAATAAACCTAAGTTATTAAGCTTGATTGGTTTATGATCATGGTTAATTACAATAGCTGAGACTGACTTGATATTTTAGGGGGCCTCTTCCAGAACTGAATACTGTATTGCCATCTCCTTATGCTCAGGTCCCTGACAAAATTTAATTTCCAAGCAAAAAATTACACAGGAAATGACATAAATCTAACTTTTTAACTGTGTGCTGCTTTCCTTCGCAAAGTCAAACATGCAGATTCAAATCATATGTCTCTGTTCACATTTAACTATCCACTCTGGCAACAGAAATCAAGGCTAATTCTAGGCCTTCATGGTACCCGACAACTTCTGTCTTACACAATGGCCAGCACGAGCTCTACCCCCTGTTCAAAGGTATCTCCAAAACATCTTGCAATTAAATGAAAGATACCAAAGCTATGTATTTTTGGATTATAATCTCTGTGTTCCTGCAACAGAGATGCAGCAGCCTTTAACACATTTAGAGTGTATTCCTGGGAAGAACAGCTGTATGTGTGTTCCTATAACTAGAAATTTAAACACTTACAGGAAGATTCAGCACTAACACATACATTAAAAGTTTTTGTCAGGAATGTAAAATTGCAAAATTCATTGTACTCCATCTTTATAGTATACATAACACTAAGTTAGTTGAGTGTTAAGTACTCACTCGTACTGGAGTCAATAGCCAATATGTTTGGAAGTCCAGTTAATTTCTTAAGCTATATTAGCTTAATGAAGCATGTATAGATTCTCCTAGTCTTCGCACTTGTATGACAAGTTGTGATTAATATTAATTAATGACACATCAGTGCACATGTGAAGTGAGTGATGAAAAAGATCATCCAACCATGAAAATGTGTTAAAGCAACACTCAAGCAAGGCATCAGAGAGGCAGAATCTAGATAAACTTGCATCAGGTTTTGCTGTGATAAGTTGAATAATTGTTTTCACACTGCAGGAGACCCCAAACAGATTTGACTGATTGCTTCTGTATTCCAAGCGTGCTGCTTTTTCTTCCCATTTTAAAAGACACTTCCCCAGTGATGTACAGAATGGAAGACAGCAGTGAGTAAGGGTGCCAGAAAGATGGGAAATGAAGGTGGTCCCAGAAACAATCAGAAAACAATATTCTACATCTGTCCATAGATCAGAGGTTTAGAGACCAGGTTAGGGTTTTTTCAGCCATTCACTCCTTTCTCAAATTGATGATAAAGGAGTGGGAGAACAGATTTGACAATATCTGGTCAGGTCTGCAGTGTGAGGCAGAAAGCACAATAGTATTTTAGGAAGAAGAGTCCCTGTTCTTCCTCTGCCTTCTCTTTAGATAATTTGTTGTGCCTGTTCTTGTCCTGTTGCTTTGAATTTTGTTCATAGAAAAATAATAGATACTGTAATGGCACTTTGTACTTCAGTCAAACTTTTCAGACAAGGACCTTGAAGCACCATTTGAAGCTGCCAGTTCCAGGCATACTTCCAGCAGATGTGTCTACATGTGCACCAAGGTACCTTTTGCACGGTTCTGTGTGTCTGAGAAATGTCATAGGTTTTATAACCACCGGGGAGAGACGAATCCTGGTGTCGGTGAGAGAGAGATTGACTTTTCATATATCAGCAGGTAAGGGGGAGAATGGGCTGAAAATGGGAATGAATATGTACATTTTGACTGCATAGCCCTGCAGACAACAGAGGGAAGAAGCTATTGACAGCAGTAGTTATTAAGTTGGATAAATTGTCCAAAACCTGGGAAGCTCTGTAATGCTTTTTAATGGGGTTGTACAATAGCTATACATGAAAAAAAATTAAAAAATAGGCAAACCTTAAGGTCAAAAACATAGATAATTTGAAGTCAGTAACAAAGTTCTCAGGATTGCACTTTGAAAAGATTGCAAATTGTTGGAGAAAAAAAGGTAGATTAGGAAAATAAAAATTCCTTACACTAAAATTTAACAGATTGCAAAATATTTGATATGAGAAACATCGAAAATGCTATTCCATGAGCTGATTAAAATTTTCTTCAACAAATTGCTGTGAAAATATTGCTATGTATTGGATGAAATAATAGGCCTTTTTCAACTTTAGCTTTTACTACATTTCTGTAACAAAAGACACAAAAATCAATTCTTTCCAGTGGTTCAAAGAATTATTTCACTTTAAAAAGCTAGAAATGCGCCTTTTCACTTGGCCGTGTCCCTTTAAGACCTTCTAATAACATATGTTCAGTATTTCCAAGTTTGAAAACTTGTAGTATCTTATTTCTATATTCAAATGATTTCACACTTTTTGGGCAAAATTAATCTCATTGTAATTTTCTATCTTACCTGGTAGAGAGCTGTGGTGTCTGGCTTTTTTTCCCACTTTCTTGTAATACCTACCACAAAGCACAAATTTATTTTTATTTATTGTGATAAGTACGCAAGGATTGAGACAGGAACCTTGCTTCTGTAGCAGTAATTCTTCTCTTACACACTACAAATGAAGAATTATACTATCTTCTGCTTCTGGTAAATGGAAATTCAAAAGTAAATCTTTCAAAGCACTTAATTTTAAATCAAATATGATTAAGCACCTCAAGTGTTTAACAGAATATGAGTGGCAATTTGGCTTCACCTAAAAGAAAACAGAAGGAACTGACATCTTTCTGCTGTGAAGATGCGCAGAGATCATAAATGAAGTAGGAATGATCTCCATGCAGAATGGAGGCTTTACCTCAGCCTTACCTGGGTTTTTAAAACCTGTTATTCACTGCAAGTATGGAAACTAACATTATCATGTCTGAATGAAAAGTGATTTTGCCAGCAGCAGGAGTTTTAATATAAATTTAGCAAGATGGAAAATTCAGACACATTTTAAAGCAAATTGTGTCTAAAAGCGGGGAGATGACTAGAAAATGTGATAAGATGCAGGTAGGGTTGCAGTATGCTAAGTTCATACAGGTTTGGGAGAGCTGTGCCCAGCCATGATTTTTCCAGATGTAGTGGAAGGAGTGCAGCAGGTCAGTACGGTCAGAGGGCAGGGGAACCACTCCCCATGGCAGGTGCTGTGGCTGTGGCTGTGTCCTACTCAGCCTTGCTAGTGCAGTGCTGAATCCAAGTGCCCGGAGCTTGACTTCTGCAAGCATCTCAGACCTGAGGACTGCCGTGGCTGAGCCAGCATGTGTCTGCATGGAAAATGCCTGGAGGCTGCCCTTGCACAGCCTGTGAAATTCACAGTGCAGGGGACAGGTGTGTGATGCCTGTAAGTTATAGAGGGGAACTGTTTCAGGGGAATCTTAGCACAAGGACTGATGTACACTGAAGCTGGGTGAGGAATGTGAAAGGTGAAGTGTGAGCTCCAATACCCACATCCAGGAGAAACTGAGAGACAGACAGAGAGATGGCTTTTATGGCTGGATGTGATAGGCTTGGGGAAGGGGAAGAGGATTACGTCTGTTCATTTCTGGACTTTGTGACTGTGACAGCCAAGATTTTTCCATTGAGGTCTCTTCTGACACTGATTTAAAAAGACTGTAAACGTGAAGAGTTAAGAAGAAAAGTTGGACAAATGACTTGCGTGTAATCCTGACTGCAGCAAACTCAGTTCAACCTGCTGATTTGATGGGGCTGGAATATCACCTTGACTAAAGTGCATAGATTCTCCTAAATATTTGTTTTGTCTGGCAACACAGAACACCTAGTAGCAGGAACACACATTAAAACATCAAAGCCTTTATTTTCTCTGTGCCAGTTCAAGGTAACTGCTGCAGTTCTAAACATTTCAGCATAACTTTCCTCTCTTAATATGAACTGGTTTATTTTCTCCTGTAAAGAAGAACTAGTAGCATGCTTTCTAAAGATAGCTTCATGCTGTCCTAAGTTGCTTGTTCTAGCAATAAAATAGGCATTTTCTTAGCACAAAGCAAATGACTAATTAAAATTTAATTAACATATTGAATGCCTTGGACGTTTTTAAAGGAAGAAGTACTTGAAAAGTAATGGCTTTTCCTTGCAGTTTTTAGTTTTTCTCCTTTACAATCAAGGAAGAGCACTTAGGTAAGCTCAGTTAAAAAGAAATCTCTGCATTATGTTTTATATATAAGAGAGAAATTGTAGTGAGAGACCTCATCCCAAAGAAGTATAAATACCAATAAAACTTACAAGGCAAATTACTACAGTGTGAGGCCTGATTTCTACATGGCTGGTCCTTAGTTTTTATGCTCACCCATGCTGAATGACATGCAGAGCAGAGGAGTGTGCCTAAATCCTGATGGTTTCGCTGGGACGTGCACAACTGAAAAGCTGGCAGGTGCCACAGGACTAAGGATGGACTAAAGTAATGTTTTTGAACGCGTGTTAATTCACATACATTGGTGTTTCCTGGAGGACAACAAACTATTTTCTCAGATCAGAGGACTGTAGAGTGAGAAGAGACTTCTATCTCCACCTACAGATTTTCTGAGACTGCACAATTTCAGCAGTTTAATTTTAATTCAAGAATGTATTGCAGACATTCATTTTTAATGTATTGCAAAACCAGCCACATATATAAATGTACTGAACTTATGGGAGAAAAGCTACAAATAGTTAAAAAGACCCTTTTCTCCTCACCACCACAAGAAAATAAATTTTTCCTCCTGTTCTTCTAAGTCACTGCCATATTTAGCAGAGTTAAAGCAATTTCTCATCACCATTTAGTTAATTCTTTTACCAGATCTCCCAAATATACCTGTTAATTTATCTGAATATGAGGTTCACATGCCATGGACCAACAGAGGCAAATATGGCCAGGTCTCTGATGCTGCCACGTGTCTCAAGCTCAGTGTGGGAAGTCCATTACTGTGTCTTCAAAAGTAATTTCAAAATACAAAGGCAATGGCTAACAGATTCTTGTCTGTTACCTGTGCTCACTTATTTTCATACAGAATGAAGTATAGGGCAGAATTTTATGTGTTGAGTTACCAGCAGTAACTCAGACTCACTACTGACCTAAATTCTTCCTGCTCAGAATCACTGAAGTAGAAAGTAATGAAGGCAGTGTCGTTTCTTAAATGCAAAACTTGAAATTACCAAAATGCCTGCAAGTTCAAGGCCTCCAGATTTACTGTCCAATTCTTTATAATAAATTCTTATGTAGGAAATTTTACCTATTTGTTAGCTATTCCTGCACTGAACTAGATAGCCTAATAAATTAGTTTCTATCTCTCTCTTTTTCTTTTCCCGAAAAACCCTTGTTATTAAAAAGATTGTGCATGTCATTTATGGTGGAGGGACAATCCAGAATTTTATGCCCAGCTAGATATTTTTTATTTTCATGTCCATGTGGAGTTTAATGCTGGAGCACAGCATTATGGAATATCTGCAAAGGTTTGAGTGATGATTATGATGTCTTCTGTGTTGCTGTTTGAATGCAATCATTTGGCCAAAGTAAATATTTGGAAGTTAAATGTCTTGGTCTTCTGCTGCCTTCTTTACAAGGGTGAATATTTCTATGCCAGAAAGGATCCTTGTTCATGGTGCTTGGTAGCTTCCTAATGATGTATCATTTTGAGCAACATTTCTTTGAGAAACAACCAAACAACCTCATTAAAGCTGGTGCTGGCATCTGTCAGCACTCCCAACAATCAGCATGTCAGCAATAGCAGTTTTCATCAGTGACATTTTTATTTGAGTAGCATAAATTACTCCAGCTAATGGCAATTAAAGGTCTGTGTACTGCTTTGGTCATCCCAGCAGGAAATCCCACCTAAGACAGAGACACAAATATGGCAACCTCCCAGTCCCCATTGCACGCTCAGGTGGGTCAGGAGGCAGCCACTTGTCTCATATACTGCCCCTGGATGCAAATTCATCTCAAACATCTTTCTTTTGCTGCTTCTCTGAGTTCACTGTGTTTACTGCAGTTGGTCAACTACTGATTTCTGGCTGACATTAGGGATTTTTTTTTTATACACAGGGAGCTGTCTACCTGTCAAAGATTTCCTTTCAGTCCCCAGGGGTGAGAGGAGCTGAACAGCATGGCTGGAGAAAATAAATTGCTCAGGACTGTTCCCCACTGTGCTGAATCCAGTACAGAAATACAAATGAGAGCAAATAGTGCAGCCAAAGACTGCCAGCCCTGTGCTGCATGGAGTGTCTCTAGACTGAAGCAGGAGGAGACTTGACATCCCTGGTATCCATAAAGGCCAGGGACAACCCATCCTGTCAAGTGTTGTTGCTGATTTAAGGTGTGCTACTGCAGTGTTCTTTGGCCTTCATTTTGGAAGAAAACAATACATGCTGAACCTTTAGTTTTACTTCCTGATACATCTGAAGAAAATGGAATGATCATATTTTCTGCTGACAACGTGGTTTTAGGGGATTTTGGAGGACTGCATATCAAATAAAAGAACACAGTTTCTCTTCGAAAAGGGTAGTTCTGCATACCATAAGGATTAATTTTGCACAGCCTTGTTTACGTGAAGGGTTTTTGTTCATCAGCAGCTGTAGCCTGTGCATGTTTGCTTTCCCAGTAAAGCGCTGCTGTCAGCTGCAATAAGACAATGGTTGAGTTTCCTTGTGCTGCTTCTGCCCTGTGCTGGTGCTGCTAAAATGTGGTGCAGCTCAAGGGTGGTCTGGGCCCCATTGGGGCTCTGTGTGGAGACTGTCTGTGCAGGCACACTCTGCAGCCAGCTCTGAAGAAAAGGGATGAAGGTGGAGGTTAGGCATTTTGCTAATATGGCTTTTACTGCCTCCAAAGTGTTCTGGTTCGTATGAAAATAGCTACTTTACCATAAGATAAATTTGGGAAATATAAAAGAGCCAGGGTATGTTGCATAAAGTAGGTGGATTCATATACTGTAGGATATTCTACTAATAGAAGATGTCACTTTACTAATGTAATTTTGTATTATTCATATTGCATATTGAATTTTCACTTTTCATATTGCAATTTGTATTTGATCTCATTATTATACTCTGCTAGACTGCCGTGCCACACTGGGGAGTTGTTAGGTTGAGTATTTGCTCTAGTTTTATTTTCTGATTCCTGCTGTTCCCTTTAGAGGTGTCGTTAACATGAGAATTTGATGTTCTATATTTTCAATCATTTGTGTATCTCAAAGGGCTCATTAGACCTCATTATTTGAAAGTGTGTGTGTATGTGTGCACATAGAGACTGATAGAGAGATATACAGGCATATATATTGTATATGAGTGGTATATGTTGGTATGTTTGAGGGGGGAAGTTAATGACTGAAGTCCTGTATGTAAAGCAAGAAACTTAAATGTGTCATTGCTGTTTAGTTAATGTTGAAATAAGAAGGAGGTTATATCCTGAGCTCCTCTGAAAATCTAGCTAGTCATGCTTAAGTATGGCTTGAAGTCTTTAACTACAGATTCTTATGCATGACTAAACTGCTCCTCTAAATGCAGGTGTGTGTGTATAGTAGAAGTCAAAAGAATGTATAAGCATTTCCACTTCATAGTATGGGCAGTATTACACAAGGCATGTTCTAGGATGCTACTGAATATTGGGAAAGGATGCTCCTTGAAACAATACAATTTATATTTTGAAGGCTGCCAAAACCAACACTGAGACTATAGCATTCTTGTTGTTGTTATTATTGCTTTTAAATATTCTTTCTGGGTAATAATTATTGGCTGCTCTGTTCACTTCTTTCCTTGGTAATACATAGAGAATTTTTGTTAAGTTAGACATCTGTACAGTAATATCTCTCTTGTATATTCTCTATGCCTCAATATTTTTTCTTTTTTTTTCNTTATTTCCTTCCTCATCCTTGCCATTGCAGGGCCAGAAGTTTAGACCAAATTTTGCAGAAGGTAAGCTGACTTCATTGAACTGGTCCTTGTGGCTCTTTGTGCAGTCTGGTGGATGTGTTGTTGGTAGTTCTGTTTCCTTGTCAGGAAAACTTCCTGAGAGCCTGAGGTGAGCCTGAGTTCTAATTACACTGAAAAAGCAGCATTTTAATTCGAAGAAATTAATTCCATGGCAGATTACACATTTTTGTTCACTACACAGCTTTCTTGTTATGATAAAAAAGGCTCTTAAATGGCACAGATCCCCTGTGAACAACATGAGAAATCTCTAAGGAGTAATTCTTATATGAAAATAGACCATTCATTTTAGACACTTTGGAAGACTGAAAGATACCCTCCAACCAGGGATCTAATCAGTAAACCCCCAAATCTATGTGGAGGGCATTATTCCTATTTCTTGGATAAATAAAATGGGAATTCTGTGGTACTGTGAACTTCTGCTAAGATCAGTTTTGGTCAAGCAGAAGTCACCTGCACCAGGGAGCATTGTTCTGCTGCCCTGCTTTCCTACTACAGGAAGAAAATGAGCAGATCAGCTCCCATCTATATTTTGATCTCCTGCCATTCCATTTAGTATAGAAATGAAATGATGCACCTGGGAAAGATTGTAACCAACACTGGTTGCATTAGAAAAGAGACATTTTCCTCCATCACTGAAAATATATTTCCTGTGCAAGAAACTCCCTGGAACTCAAATGTAACCCTAGATTCATCCCTTGAAGTTCAGTGTTAGCCAGCCTACAGGTGTCTGTCATCTTTGCTTGCTCTCTGCTGTAAAGCTGCATTTGTTCACTCGTGCCACAAAAGCAAAGGTATTTTCACATCCTTTGTAGACATCTTTGAATATTATTGGCATGAGCTGCCTTCCCCACATTGCCTATGGGCTCTCTCTGAGGGCTCTCCAGCAGCTTCAAAAGGCTAGATGTGTCTCCCCTGTGGAGGCAGAGCACAATGCTCAGGACAAGGAAATCAGGAAATGTGCAATGCTTGGAGATAGCTCGAGATCAAAACAGGATGGCTGTTGCGCTCTGCATGGGAATGTGAGCTCTGCAGCACATCTGATAGATGAGTGTTTGTCTCTCAGTATTGCCAGATGGGTATAAATCTGGGCTCTCAGGATTTGGAGTGCTAAATTTGTCAAGATGGCATTGTGAGAATATTAGCTGCGAGCTGCTAAACTCTTTGTTCACCAAGAAGGCTGCTCTTGACACTTCCTGATAAGCTCTGTGAAATGTTTGTCATTTTTACTTGCCTTTTTTTTTTTTTCCAAAATTTCTAACCAGTGTTTATCTTGCCCAGGATTTAAAACTACATTTACTTTTAGCTATGTGAAACAACATGTAAGTAAACAACATAAAAATCAGCTCCACGGTTTAAAACACATTTTCACTATTTAAAACTGTCTACATGTTTTCCCACTGCTGTTATACATTTTTGAATATATGTGGTCTTTTAAGAAAAATCATATAAGTGTATTAATTTTTATTTCTAGTTTTTGAACATAAGATTTAGCAGTAAATTTCCATCAAAGTCAGGTAAATACCCTCCCCTGTGCTGCTTATGCCAGGATGTACAGTACTATCAATTGGTTTATTACCTCTATTCTTTCTAAGCTTTTGATTGCAGTCATAAACCCCAAAAGAACTCATTAAGCTTTTTTCACTTTTATTTCCTTGTGCTTGGAACACTCTTAAGAAATAAAAGTTTTAACCTAAGTAAAGCTATTCTGAATGTGTTTTAAAAATCAAACCAGGTCCTAGTTCAGCAGAAAGAATTTGTGGTCTTACAAGAAGTCCTTGGTTCTGCACACAAACTGTCATTAATTTTGGCTCTCAGAATAAGGGATAAGGTTTAGCATTCCACAAACAAGCAGGGATAGCTCTAATCAAAGAGTAGAGCTAAAGCTGGCCAGGTTTAAAGAGAAGTTTCTGATGTTAAGGTAGCTAGAAAGGTAAATTAACCCCCAAATTTAAATTAGATGAAATGATGCATGATCTGGAGAAGTTTTGTGACAAATAATAATTTCTGCAGATTAGAATAATTTGCAGGAAAAGAGGGAAAAACATTACCTTGCGTGCATTTTTTAGGATGACAGGAGTGTGTCTATGATGATCATACTTCCTCTCTTTTATGTCCCCCATTAAAGTATTTTGTTTTTCTTAAGGTTTTCTTTCTCACTAAACAATACATATTTGTCTGGGAAGTCAGCCAGTGTAAAGTGGAATAGTTCCATGGAAATGGACATTTATGCTAATTCACACCAGTTCAGGACTACACTCATGTACCAGGGCTACACAGTGCACTTTGAAAAATGACTGCAATTTTTTTATAATAACAAAACACTGTTCTTTGGGCTATGGAAAACAACTCAAGCTTCAAACAACATTATGTTCAGTAAAAATATTTGGCATAGAGAGTATGGTGTTGATTTCCCCTACCATAAAAGCAGTCTTACTTCTACAAGAGCTTAAATAAATTACTTGTTCACATTTACAGCTGTTAACTTACTCACTCATCCCATCACAACAGATAAGTGTCAGCTGGAATGAAAATTGTGTTAAAGCAACTGCATTTAACCAGACAGAAAAAATTAGTTCTGGAAAGGTGAAACATTTAATTACAAGCTGTTTGCTGGGAATGAACCACTTGGCGTGGCAGTCCAGTGAGTTTCCCCAGGCTCTGGGTGAGTGCGGAGATCTGTGAGATCTGCCTGGGCACTGTTGTTGTAGCAGTAAGTCAGGTTTAGAACCAACTTGATCCTGGCTGTGAACGGCCCTTCGGAAGAGGTGTGCAGCCACCCTCATCTCAGAGGGGCACTGGAATCAAAGCCTTGTGATGGGAGTTTTATTGGTGTGCTGTGTTTTAACTGGTGTGAAATGGCCAGGACCAGATCCAAATATTTGATGATAATGCCAACATAGCGCAGTGCATTTTTAACCTCAAATATAGTTAACTGCTCAAACTATTGGCCTTAATGGGATGCAAAAGAAAGATAGCATTCTCTTATGCTGATCTGATATTGTTGTTTTTTTGGGGAGGTCCACATCTATGAACACTTTTCCACATAAAATAGGTGGTTCTACTGTATTTAACTAGAAACAGTTCTCAGGCCGCTCTATTAAAAACAGAAACAAAAGCAAACATGACATGAATTCTGTCAGTGCAAATTAAAAATATGTTAAGAAAAAAATCTGATGTTAGTAATGGCCTAATATAACAAGGTTACAATAAATTGCTCACTGTTCTCATGTATTTGTAGTAAACGGATTTGGGAATAGCACAACAAATCCCCAATGCCCAATTAAAGTCTCTTAACTAATTTAACAAATGCATTGTAAATGGGTAGCTGGAGATACTTTAAGTAAACATACATTTCACAGAGGAACTTTAATAGCCAAACAAATGGAAAATCAGTTCAAATGCTTTAGCTTTCTCAATTGTCCTTAATAAATTAGTCATAAGAAAACAAACACAATTAACAAGCATAATCATCATACTTTTTTTTTTTTTAATTCAGATGACAGCATTTTGCTGTATGTGTCTTTCAAGAATGTCTCAACTGAGAAGCAATTTATAAGGTGTTCAAAACCCCAGTGGAGTTGGTTTTTTTAACCCAGGCTTGCAATTATTTTGAAGTGCTTTGGTTGTTTTGCTTTCAAATTATTTCCAAATGAATGGTGAAAAATACAATTCACTTCAAAAATCTGAGGCAGTTAACTTAGTGGTGAATTAACTCTGTGCCTGATTTAAGAAAGAGGCACAGATCTCTCCTGCTCTCCCTGGGTAGGACCATGCCAGCCATCCAGCCGATGAAATGAAACATCTGGCTTTCCAGTGAAGATTGCTCTGGCATTTTGCCTGCACAAATTTTGTCCTTGTGGAATCCCTGTAAAGAGTGCAAACTGTGCACCAATTAAAGAGGACTGAAGGACACACACAGCAGCTGAGCAGCATGTGTGCTGGGACTGCCTGTGATGGGACTATAGCAAGCAGGAAGATCAAGTATAAAAAGAGACAGCTGTGGAAAATCTACTCAAGAGGAAATAAAATTAATTCAAGGTAACAAATCAGGAGGCAGAAAACAACAGTACAATGTATCTGGTTTTTCTGGAGCACTTAAGACAATGAAGTCATGGATGGTGACTAAGTTTTTCCTTCTCCTTCCCTCATGATCTTTTATAAAAGGAAATAATTTAGTAATATCCTCATCAATCTTATGTATTTCATTCATGGTAGTTTCACTAAAACTACACGAACATAAATTAAAGAACAGGATTTTCTCCCTTCACTGTGAAAACTTATCAGCCTGGATATTCATAGGAACAACCAGACCCATAATCTGCTTGTCCAGCTATCGAAAAGAAGTAGTCAGGAGGTCTTGGTCTACAGAAGAACGAAGCATACTCCTCTGAGTGACATTCTGGTTTATGCTGTATGGAAAAAGAAAAGCAAGACATGACTTAATAATTTGGAAAAGATTGGTCTCATATGGCATTGATGACTCAGACCCTTGGTTGTGATCAAAACTTCAAACTCATATACTTTTAAAAAATACGAGAAAGACTGAAAAAGGAGTACAAAAACGGTCCTGAAAGCTATAAAAATGCCTTATGATGCCAAACAAAAAAGATTGCTGAAGTGAGTTGATGAAAACAATGAAAAACTACTTGATCAAGCTCAAAAACAATATTCTGGATAATTTCACAACCTAACTCAAAAGAGTTAGGCTTTGTAGTAAGAAGAACATAATTCACATAACTTTAAAGGTGAGATTTGACAGAACGTGGGTGGAATAAAGAAATTGGTAATGCATTTAGGAATAGTTATGTCCAAAACAGATTAAACTGTGAGACACCTACCAGAATTCCTGCGGGCCAAATTCAGATACAGTTCTTTAGGCACTTCTTGCCTTGAAGAACATCAGTAATTAAAGAGAAGTCTGTTAGGCTACATTTGCACATTAAGGTGAGGAATAACTGCCTGCTATTTCAGATTTATGCCTCTGCATAAGTGAACTTCAAATATCTATATGCTAATATTAAAAGGAAAAGCATTAAACATATTGGTGAAGCAACTGTCACAGTGCCCTATGTCCTCAAAGCTGTGTTTGTGATGTAGTTTGTGCCTATCTAGAGAGGCTGGAAGTGTTTTTTAATATACTTTGCTAAACTGGATTTGTTGGTCAGGTGCTGAAGACAAGATTCCTGCAAAGAAAGCTCAACTGCAGCAGCAGCAGGAAAATTTCATTTATTTTCAATACTGCATTGGGTGAGATATGGAGAACACAAAAGAGGCCATCTAGGAAGGTGGGGAGATGGGTCGCTGCTCTTTAGCTAAAACAGTTCTCATATTGTTATATGAACTTCCAAGAGCATTTCTGAGGGAAGTTCTACACCACTGGCAATATTGCTGAGGGAAAATGCCTTCTGCTGGAATTGGAAAAGTCTCCGATGCTGGCAGGGAACAGTTAACAAACCAGTTGAGGTCTTCAGTTTTCATCACAATTCAATTTAAAATAATGCATGGGATGAGTTTTATGTCACAAGTGTGCATCTGCAGTAGCTAATCCAGCACTTAAAGAGAGATGCATTTGAATACTGAAGTTTAGATGAAAATGGGAATGCAACCCATAAGAGCATTTTTTAAACTTCCTCTCCACAGACATAATGAAGGATGTTTTCCCCGCCCAGCCTGAGAAGGGGCCTCTGGGAACTGGTTTTACTCTTAGCTGTCAGGTCCATAAGCCTCCTGACCTTAAACTGGTCACTCTGTTGCTAATTATTTTCAGTTCCCATTAGAGTCTAATTAACAAAGCCCCTAAAATTCAATATTGTTAATGGAAAGATCTAACAAAATGTAATCAAACTATTTCCATTAAGTTAATGTTTTTGACTTTTACTGGGTTATCTTAATAAGGCAGTCTTATTAAAGGTAATTTTATACAAATTGAAACCAGGCCCTAAACCAACAATGAGTGTTACTGGCCCATTCCACCAACAATTACTTTCCTTGCCATTTTTCACACTTGTGTTTCTGTGTAACTACAAGGAGGTCTGTGGTGGTAAATTTTGCCCTTTTTCCACACCAGAGAAAAAAGTCTTGCTTCCTTTCTCTATTTCCAGTTTGTTTGTGTTTTTTTTTTCCCCACATAACTTCCTCTTTAATTAAAATGCATTGGCTGTGGAGAATGAATTGATATATCTGCATGTGAACAGGTTAGGAGGAAAGAAAATTTTCCCCTGCCACTTTTATCTTGACATACAGGAATGACCATAAGACAATTCCATCTCATTTTTTTCAGTCTCTTGTCTTTCCTCAGGCTGTCAGCATGACAGTAGTTATGAAAGTGATTTTGTAATATGGACCAGACTCAACCCTGACAGAATATACCACAGCATACTGTGAGACTCTTACCCCTCCAGCATATTTATCTGAGATGAGTAATTCTCTAAAGCGCGCCCGACTGACCCATTTAACGAGAGTCGCCGTGAGCAGCCGGCCCGAGAGCCTGTCAGACACTGCTGAGCAGGGAAGGGTCTGAGGCAGAGCTGTTCTCTTTCCCAGCTGTGGTGCAGTGCTAAGATCAGGCTGCTCTCTGTGCCTCGCAAGACAAAGCTTAATAATATTGGATGTCTGCTTAATTAGTTCGGGGATTTTCTCTGGATCTCCTGCACAGAAAATCCAGCCACTGAGGGAGAAATTAAAGATTCATACATCTCTTGTGGCAAGCACCTCTATGGTATCTCCCACACCTTTGTGCAGCAAATATTTGAATACCCCGTGTTTTCAAAAGATTTCCTTAGGCACAATAGTTCATAAAAATTAATAGATTAAGGTGTGTCATTTGCTCCCCAGTTCTGAGGACCAAACAAAATAAAATGAACTCGCTGATTTAAGCTGAGCCTTAGGAGTTTGGCATTCCTTCTGTTGTTTAGGTAGATATATTGTAGTGTTTTGGATACTACTTCCAACTTTAGATGTTGGGAAATATGCTCTGAATCAACTGCAAAGAAAGGGGCACAGTTCAGCTCTCACATTCTGTAGAACAAGGAAGTATCTCATGCTTTCAAGAAAACTGTGATGTGTAATTGAATGGAGCATGTCTTTAGTGACAACTGCATTTCAAAACAAAAACCATGAGAGCAAACAGTCATGAACCATGTAGGAAAACAACCTGCAGTTTATTTTGAATTTCATTATGTTGAATAATGTAATATTTATACTAAGGCAATGTAGATGGCACGTTTACCACTCATACATCGATAACAGAAATTTTATAAATTTGTATTTTTAAATGTATTTTATGTTTTCTTTAGAACCAAAAGATGGTTTAGAGTAATATCTTTTCACTGGAGAGGACATAGAATTTGACCCATCTGACCTGTAAATAGCTTATTTCTGGTTGAATGGTTTTAAGAAGGAGAAAGGACAAGATTTCTTCCTAATATATCCAAATCATAACTGCCCTGGACTGCTAAAACAGCATTTGATTTCTCATTTGTACTCTTTGAATTTCATGTGACTTTGGCTGGTAGGATGAGAAAAACTCGGATATTCTGTTTGTCATATAAGGCACCTTTGGTCCATATTAAAGAAATAGATATAAGTTGACTTCAAGGAGTTTACAAGGTTTTAAAAGCGGCCTTGTAGGTTTGCTGCAGTTTCAGGGCAGTAGGAGCCTGGTGTGTCCTGCAACCTGCAGGCTTTATGCTTGCCATAGCTCACTGAAGTGTGTGTGGAAGAGGATAATTGCATGTAAAGAAAAATACAGCACTTGCAAAGGGCAAACTGCACCAACATATATCCTTGCATGGAAGTACTACTTGGAAAAAAAGGAGGCCCATTTACTTGTCCAGTATTTCTGAATTAGTACCGTTCCGTCTTCTTTTTATTTTTTTAATTCGAGCTCTTTCTCGCAAAGGCAAATGGTGAGCAGTCTTTACTGGCGTATACAGGGAAGCAAATAATTTTAATGTGTTGGAAGTCTATAAACACAGAAAAATTAATCACTGTGATCCACGAGATATTTCTCTGCACTTCTTCACCTGAGTCTGTAGTCAGCTACTCTTGCTCAAATTCACAGCCATTGATAGATACCTATTTCTCTCCCAGGCAGAATCCTAAATCTGAAATATGTGTTTTGGTGGAATGGATGTGCTTGGGAATCATGCCATGCTTTTTAATTCATCTTCAGACTTACGTGCAAGTCATGATAATGGTAGATTCATGGTTACTAGGAAGGAAGCACTGAAGGGGGGAAAAAAAGGACAAACTTTCCTAACAATTAAATTTAGTCATTCTCGATGTTATGATATGGTCAGCTGAATACTTTTTGCAAATTTGAGGCAGGAGATTCCTGAGAATTGTGTGCCTATACTTACTATTTCTTTTTAAAATGAAAATGACAGTTCATTTCTTTATGTCAGCTCTGATAAGATCACATCTGCATGAAGACTGTTATTCTTTTTCTGCTCAGTTTTCATACCTCTCCACTTCCATATAGGAGAGGAGAGTGTTAGAGAAAGGAAGGAAGAACTGGAAAAGACCTAATATATTCAGTGGAAAAAACCCTCTATAAGTAGAGAAACATCACGGAGAATTAGATGATTTTGGTACTGTTTTAAAACTGCTGTTTTAAATACTGTTAGCTTTGGCTTGTGTTTTTAAACACAGTGTTTCCCTATGCAATATGGTATTGCTGTATTAATCAAGTAAGAGATGGACTTATGTAAAAGTAGTTTTTTTTTTTTACCATATTATTAAAGTTCCCAGATGCACACAACAAAAGATTAATTTTCCTTTTGGCTCTCTGTAGGGAGGAGGATATGATTATATGATATAATTCCAGTTCTGTTTCTCTTCCCTAATTTACACGTGCTGGTGCTTCTGTTTATTCTAGGTTATTATGGAAGGTGCTATGGGAAATTTATGGTAATCAGCAAATGAAGGGTTTAGATATAGAAGGATAATTGCCTAAAAATCACTGGAAAAGAAAGAAGGAAATAATCTCAGTGTTGTATTGGTGAGGCAGTGCTACCAGATTTCTACAACTGCAGTCTCAGGTGCTGTACAGGGGGTCAAACCTTCATGCATTGTCATCTTTTGCAGTCAAAGGAAGATCTTACATTAACAGTACCTGCCCTAGCTTCTCTCCATCATCTGGCCTGAAGCTTTATTTCAGGCAAGTGTAAAGGCTCTGGGCAGTATCTGCTTAGGATTAGAGTGCTGTGTATTTGCTAAAGGCAGCACCACATCCTTGCTTCCCTGACTGTTCTTTAGTCTGTGCACAATCACTCTCTCACTATGTTCTTCTCTTTCCTCATTTACAGACCCCAGCCTTGAAGAAACCTTTATTACTCTTTTACTTATCCCTTCTCATATACATTTTCCATTTTTTCTTTCTTCTCTCTCTGCTCACCCCCCACCCCCTGCCATGGTTTATAGCATTTTTCTCTACATTCCTCTCCTTTATATAAGTTTTCAACTTTTCCTTATGAATCCCTACCAGGATTTTTCACTGTCTTTCTCTATTTTCCAGGCCTTCTCTCATTCTCTCCATCCTTCCTTCATCACATTTATCTCTTATCTCCTTTACTTTATTCCTTTTTGTAGTTCTGTGTCTCATTCCACAAGAAGTACTCTTATGTTGCTCTTTCCTCTTCCTCTTGACTAACTGCCAGTGTGAAAAACTTCACAAAGAAATAGGAATCTCCTAAAAAGCAGTGCTTCTGAGGGCTCTAATACATGTCTGCTTTTTATAAACTTGAGAGAGAGAAAGTAACACAGAAATATTGCACAGAAAATTGTTAGCCATTTTCTCAGCAGGGGAGAATTCAGAGCTGAGACGTAGACCTCCTATTTTGACACAACCTCCCAAAAAGCAGATACCATGTCAAGATATCAGAGCCTGATATTGCTGGGTACACTCTCACTTCTAAAAGAGACGTTGAAATAAGCTGGGAACAATTCTGACCCAGCCAATGCCCTATACTATGTTAGAAGAAAACTGTGTGTTCTGGAGCTGGACTGCATGTTTTCCCAAATGCAGATGAAGATAAGAATAAGGTATTTAATATCTGCTTCTTTTCCTTTTTCCTGTACCACACACTGTGGAAATGAAACACTAATTGGAATTGGTCTGTTGACCTGAGATCTGCTGCAGCTGTGTGTGTCTGGGATCACAAAGTAGTCAGTCCTACAACCGAGAAAGGATTCAGCTGGGATTAAATGGCTGGAGGGTCAGAGTCAGAGAGAAGGGGCAACAGGATCTCTTGAAGATCTCAGCAAGCACCACAATGAGCAGGGCTGGCTTGAAGGTAGTCTGCTCATCTCTTACAGGCTCCTGCTGTTTTAATGTGTAAACATGTCACTTATGTCTGAACTGCTCTTGTTTTTATTCACTGTGCAGGTGTAAATCCATGTAAGAGTAATGTCGGTGCCACTGGCAGCGCTGCCATCAAATATTTACGAGGGAGATGCTGTGTGTCTGCAGAGCCCACTGGCTGTCAGTGGGGTGGGCTGCACGGAGTGGGGCCCAGGGGACCTGCAAGCACTGCCCTGCTTTCAACCTGTCTTCAATAAAGGCAAAAGGGAGCACGCCACTGAGGCTGCGTGCTCCTGCTCACATCCGTTGCTGCTGTGTGTGCAGACTGGTCAGCGAAAGCAAGCAGCCCAAGATGGCAATGGAAATAAAGTGTTCCTCTTGCTGACTTACGGCCTGTGAAACCTAGGATCTCCAGCTACTGCTTCTTGTTAATGTGTTAATTTAAAAAAAAATACACTTCAACATGAAAGTATTTGTAAACCAAGCTGAAAATATTCTGTAAACCATCGTACACTCTCAGGTCTAACTCAGCAATGTACATTTCTCTGTCTACAGTCTCGAGATGTGTTGCAGGAACGTCTGTATATTGAAAATGTCCAAATATTTCCTAACATTCTTGTGAATAAAGATGCAATGTGAATGACATTTGTCAAGACTGAGGTCCAGAAGCCTGGTGATGGCTGAAACTTCAGTCACTCTTTGTGAAAAGATGCGTAGGAACTTACAAAGAGAAGAAACAAGTCTGATCTCTCTCTCTTTTTTTCCTAATAATACAGAACAACTGCTATTCTTCTGCTCTTTGAGAGTTACAAAAGTGAATCTTTCTACTAAACTATTTCTGGATTTAATATTTTTCTTGTATATAAACCTGAAAACATTTTACAAAAGAAACCAGCATTAGAGTCCCTCTTTTGCAGATAGGGAAATGAAATGATAAATAAATGAAACACCATGAAGAAGAGCACATGAAAATCCATCCAGTGGAAGAATTAGACCAATGGCTGTTTTGGGGTATCCTGAGCACCTTCTGCCCCAGACCTGTTGACTCCTACAGCTCTGTAGAACGACTTCTGAAGTGGTACCTAGCGAGGCAACACCAAGGTTTTAGCCTTACTGGATGAATTCTCAGCTCTAAATTCTCAAGATATATAATATCTTTGTATATAAACTCCTGCTTAAACAATTGTCTGGGTAGTGAGAGTTTTGAGAATTAATATATTAGGACATAGAGATAACTATTAAAGTTAAAGCAGTGAATACATTTACTCTTACTTGACAGTTTACATCATCCCTGAAGTACGCTGTGATTTATTGTTCACACTGGTTGATGAGAACTGAATATTTAAGCTAACATTTCAGAAACTACACATGGCAGAGTTGATTTTCCTGCACTGAAATTCTATGAGCAATTGCTCATTTTCATTTAAATGTAACTGTTAATACTAGAATAAATGTGTAGTCTGAAGAAAAATATTCAGAGCATGTCTTGAAAATATGCCCTTACAGTTTTATTTTTGCATAATAAATACCACAATTGTATTAATATCATGTTGAAATTAGTTGTGTGAGAAAGGTAATTGTAAGAATTTTAGTGCTTTCATAGGCAGTAAGTATTACTGTCATTATATTTCATTACAACTCCATTAAAATCTAAGATATCTCAATACACATCTTGGCCAGGAGTCCTGTGCTACAGTGTTGAAAATGCTAGCTAACTGCTTTTCAATAGTTTTATAATTGCTTATAATTGTATCAGACAGCTTGTCAAAGGTGAGAATTTATTTTGGGCCCTTTAATATTTGTGTGGTAAATTTCATTCGCTTTAGAGCACTCATCAAAAGATGAGCGCTCTGCATTTCTGAAGTATCACACAGTAAGAAAAAAGCACACTTTCTTCATAGAGTTTGAACACCAAAACCCCCACAGAAGTAGTTCTTAAAATGCTGAGACATTTAAAAACTCCTGTCTCGTTCCTGGATTGGTTGGAAGTACCAAAGGAGTGTTACTAGCACCTCGGATTCAAATGCTAAAGAATTATACAGGACTTGGAAGGGACCTGGAAGGAAAAAAGCTTCTTGGGGAGTTAGAAAATATTTGAATGAAGCAATTTTCTAAGTAATGGCTTCTCTGTCTCTCTGTTTTTAAATGACTTATTTAATGAACTGCTTTCCCTTACTGGTGAAGCTGTTCCTCTAAATAGCTGTGAAAAAGCCAGCTGAAACAGGTTAACAAGTGAGAGTTAACAAGTTAACAGGTAGAAGTGAAATTTGGGAATAAAACCTGACTGAAGACATCCTCTTGCCTCCTCAGCATGTGGCACTGGGGATCATTGTGCAGTAGGTGTCCAGTCAATTTCCTGATTCTGCAACAAAGCTCATTTCTGAATAACAATAAAATTAATACCCTGCTGGTTTATAATTTGGTTTGCAAAGGAGTAATCTGCCTCATTGAAGTCAAATCACTTAAGATTTAGAGGGTCAGAGAACCATGAAATTTTAGCAGTATTGATAATAAATCATGTTAGACAAATTATATTGCAGTTTTTGGAAAAAAACCCCACATAAACCAGCACATGAAAGAACCACAAGAGGTGTAAGGGTCAAACCTGTTGTTGGTACATGGGCTCCACTACTGATGCTTACAGGGAAATGCACAGCAGAAAATTTGGAACTATTTCTTGTCCCATTTTAAAGAAATGCTGGGGTCTTCATTCCCACCCAAGGGCGTTATCAGGTGCCACATGTGTGTTCACGGTGCTTGTTTGTGGCTCCTTGTGCCCATTTGTCATGAGGTGCTGCAAGGACTATCGGTTGTCTCCTGAAGACATTGCTACAGTAATTTTTTTCTTTTGAAATTGCATTTCTTACCTCAGAAAATGTTGAGTTTCAACTCATAGAAAGTTTTGGCATTACATGGTCTTTCAAAAGCCAGCCTTACTTGTTTTTTCAGTTATATCTCTTTTTACTTCTGACAGGCTGCTGGCAATGCAGCTAGGATGACACACAGTGTTTGATATCCCATGACTAAAGCACGTGCGGAATTCAGAAACTAGGCTAAATTAGGCTCACAATTTTTAATGAATTTTGAATTATGTAGTTAATCTATTTGTGAGTTTTACAACTCTTTCATTCTGAAAGAAAAAAAAGGAAAGAAATGCAAACAGACAGTCAAAAAATGATATCTAGTTATTGGGGCCACATGTGGTAGAATGCTGAGATTTTATTTTCTTCTGGAAATACTACCTCTTATAAAGCCCATCCATCATATGTAATGAGGGCTGTCAGGAATATTTAGCTGAGAAATAGCTACTTGATATGCTAATGGTGCTCCCTTGGTGAATTCCTTTGGTTCTGCTGCCTGACATTAATGGTTTTCATAATCTAATGAATGATGTGTGTAATAGAGGTAAGGCCACAGGGAATGACATTTTGAAACTAAGGGAAGTAGTATATATGTATTTTATAAATATGTGCATTTTTTATATATACACACATACACACACGTATATACACTCACAGGGAGAACACAAAATTGCTTTCCCAAGCTAGATAAAATAAACACTAAGGAGAAACTACATAGATGGAGAAAATCTTTGATACTGACACTTTAAATTCTAAAATGTCTCTATTCCCAGGACTTCATGAAATATCCAGGAAGGTAATAAGCAGGAAGACTTCACTTCCACAGCTCTTCCTGACTCTTGTTTCAGAAACTGAGACCTTGTCCCCAGCTCCTGCCAAGGACAACAGCTCCTCTCTCGCAGCAGGATCCAGGTGGTTGGAAGAACTGAGAATCCCCAAAAAACACCTGCACGTGGGAATCAGGTCCCTGCTGCAAGGCTGAGAGCTGGACCCTCTGCCTGGTGTGCTGAACTCACTGTGCTGATCAATACTTACCCTTCCCTGGTGAGGTCCTGTATTTGTATCTCTCGTTGTCTCTTGTTTATGGAGGAGATGGGAAATGGCTGCTAATCCACCATCTAATATTCCAGAGCCGAAAACTTCCTTGTGTCCTTATGTTTTGTCAGCTGCTTGTAACTACAAACTTTTGTGGCCATCTATACCTGGCTAAAAAGACAGGGAAAGTAAGTTCCAAGACTGCTCTGAAAATCTACCGGAAACCAATTTGCTCTTTAGACAACTTCATCAGGTGATGATATTCCAAATGCCTAACAACCTCAGCTTTTAGATGCAAAGGAGCTTTTGCCGTCTCTCCTTGTCACAGGTGTAGATGTTTGCAGCATTGATACTGTGATTTGCTCAACAGCCAATACCCATTTTTCTGCAGCTGAACTTCCTGGTGTATTTGTGTTCAGAGCACCTGACTATGGTCCTGATCTCACAACCAGCTCTGAATGTCAATAGTCACAGTGAATTAGGCATTCACAGTGAATTTCTGTAGGGTAGTGATTAAAGCCCTTGATGATCTAGAGACACAAACAAGAAGTGATGTGGGTTCACAGAGGATTGCTACTCCAACTCCAGTGCTGTCCTTGCAAACATATTACAGCATTAGGCACTGGGGAGGGCATGGTGGGTATAATACAAATGACATTAATTCTTCATGGATCTGAAAATGTGCACCCACAGCAATTGCTTTGTGTGTGGACATGCAATATACATTAGAATCCTGAAGAAGGATGAATCACTGAATGATAAAGTAGCAGTGTACAGGCTGCCACAAGCATGTTTCTTGTGTTTAATTTCATCTTATAGGATACTTGTGTTATTTTTTTATACTTTTAAAAGAGCAGGAAAATAAAATTAATGATAGAAAGATAAAATTAATGAAATCTGTAGATGACATTAACTTGTGACAAGTTGCAAGTACCAGAGACCCAAAACAAATTAAAAAGAGCTTAAAGTATAGACCAAAAAGAACGGGCAAGCCGTTGAAAATTAAAGTATATCTAGAGGAAATTAACAGAGGAAAAACTCAGTAGGAGGGAGAGATGTAGGAGAGCACAGCACTACCAATGTTCAGGGAGATAACAGATCAGAAATTATACATGATTTTGCAGCTTAGCAGTGCAAAGTTAGGGAAGCATGCAGAATCGCTATACTGTGGAACAGAAAAATAAGGTTCTTTTCTGTGGCTTTTTAGATGTAGGGATATCTTCACTGGAGACAAATGTCTGGGCAAATTGAGTGGAGTTCAAAGATGGGCCACAGAATCATTATTATAGTTGGACGGATTTACTTAAGATGAAAGTTAACAGACTGAAACATGGTTTATTTGGGAGACGAGATGCTAGAAACTAGTAATGCTGAATGTGCATGAACAAAACAGAAACAGTTCTTTTATAAAGGAATAAGAATGATTGTGATGAAGAAAAAGTTGTTGGGAACGTCTCTAGTATATTAAGATGTATCAGTTAGGAAGTAAAGTAATAAAGGAAACCTCACGGTAATGACAGTGCAGAAAATGTCAACCCGGGTTTTTCCTCACAGAATATTTTACACTGCTTTGTAGAGCCTTATTGAGGCAGGCAAGGGCTTGGGTTGGAAAAGATCTCACTGGCGATTCCATCTTACCTTCTGCAGGTGCTTGCAAACTGTTTTTCATGGTTTCTTCCCACAACTCTTTTCAGGGAACTTGTGCAGACGTGCAGCCTGACTGCCTTGTTCAGGTTCTCTGAGGGTTACTTTATCAAAGTCAGGGCACCTTCTATTTTTAGCTTTGGTGAACAGACCTGATTTTTAGGAAGGTTTTGTACAGCAAGATCCCACTTGCTTCCAAGGTTTCCATGAGTCCTCATAAGCCACAAAGAGCAGTCCTCATGGCTTACATGACCCACAACCTCCCTTCTCCCTTTACCTTTAGAATTTTCGAGTCAAGAAACATCACCTGCAAGGATTCCAGATCCTAAATTATACTTGGGCTCCTATTTCCCCCTTAGGTCAAAGTCAAGAGAGTTAGGAACTTGGATAGCTTGCTCCCAGGCTTATAAATTTTCTAAATAATAGGGAAGGTTTCATAAAATACTGTAATATTATTTAAGTTAATTAGGTGACATATTCCACATTAAGTCTGTATCTCACACATAAATAATGGCAACAGTATGTTCCTGTTTAAAAAATGTAATGATCTCAGTAATCTAATTTGCTGAAAATATTTAACTATTCCCAGAAAGATTATTAATGATCTTACTTGATTTTTATTTGTCCTTCTACCTGACATATGGCACAGTACAGATGGTTCTGCATCGTACCATTTTTTTTTGCTTAATTTAAATGAATGCATTAATTTAAACATAATTTCTACGTTATATTTTGTCCCAGTTGAATTAATACTCAGGTTTATTATTTAATATATTGTGCAACGGGAGGAAGCTGCAACAAGTGGGATATCTAGCCTTTTCTTCTTTCTGACAAACCCAGTGTCATAGTTAATTTCTTAAGGAAAGGTCCTGACATTAATTTTCCCTGAGTGCAAAGACAGCTGCCTATCTTGCTGCTAAAAATATTACTGTGGAGCTCTCATGTTCTCCTCCAAATCATCAATTCTCTTTTATGTGACTATTAGAGAAAGTGTTTCTCTCTCTCTGATCTGTGTTTGTACCAAGTCAGCACAATGAGGTAACAGTCCAGACCACTGTCCCTCGCTGCTGTGAGAAATATTTGTGTTTAGTTCAACTGTGACGTAAAAAGAATGGCTGTCTGACTTAATGTGAAGTTGTAAGTGATAATTTTCCTTTTTCTACATTGGACGCCTCTAAGCCTTTTCTTCTGATAATTTTCAACATTTGCTTGATAATACCTCCTGGCCTTTCAATTTTCAGGTATAATCTAGGCAAAATGACCCCCCAGTTCCATTGTTTATTCTTTGATGTTGTTAACTGTTAAAGTCCTTTTTCCCCAAACATGCATAAGACAGATTAACTTATGATGAAATTTAGCTGCAGTCTAAAAAAATACAGCTGGTTCATGCTGTAACATAATTTACGTCTCAAGAGGGAAGAATGTAAGTTGTAGGTTTTACTTTAAATCCAGATGATTCCATAAAATACTCAACAATTAATCACAGATGGGTTACATGGGAAAACAGCCCCCATTGTCATATATACTTTACATTTCCAGAGCCAAAGTGTCACTTGTAAACAGTTTAAACAGCAAGTCCCACATGCTGAAGTCTTGAAACCATTCCCTAATGGAAGTTAAATGGAAAACCTCATTAATACCCAGTAAGGCAGAGGTGCATATGAGAGATTCCCACTGGTTGATTTACTGTTGCACCTGCCACTAGTATGGAAATAAAGGAGAGAGTTATTTTCAAGTACATGAGTAGAGAAAAGGTAAAAATTAGGGTACTCTGCTATCTAGGGGAATTTACACCATACTTGTTTTGAACTGTTGGGGGAGTTACCTCAAAGACTCCCAAGCACTGGGTTGGAAATCTCATTCATAGAATCTGGATAACATTTTTTGTTATTTGTTTAACATACTTACAGTAATAGTAATTTAAGAAAATCCTTGATATTCTTTATTCTTTCAAGCACAGTAAGACAAAAAGGCCTATTTCAATGACCTTAAATATGACAATGCATTCTAAGTTAGGGCCTTCCTAAAATTACACATGGTGACCACATATGTAGTACACCCACTATTTTGCCAAGAAGTCATTTGAAGTTATTCAGCCTCTCTTTGTGCTTACTTGAGGTTAACTGCATACATCTGAAGATTTATTCCAGTGTGATCCTCAGAGAGGCAACCGAGTGATGCTCACCAGCTGTAGGTGAACTGCCTATAAAACACACTGATCTAAATTATACCCTTTGAGTAAGGGAGTCAGTAATATTTAGTTAAAAGGAGTTTTTAACACTCTGATGGCTTTTTAAACCACTGCTGGATGTACTCAAAGAGTACTGCATTCATCTACTAAATAGGTAGAATACATTTGACTGGGCCAAAATCCCAAATTGACATAAATCAGTGTAGCTACTCAATAACTTCTACAAAGGTTTGTTACTTTATATTGGTTATGGATTTGGCTTGACTTCAAGGAACCCACTCATGTTAATGATTGGCCTGGATGTAGCCCTACTAAAAGCAGTAAAGGAATGTTCTTGTTCAGTGTGTTCATCTATATCCATGTTTACCACACTGGAAAATTTCATTAAAAGCAAGTGGCCAACATGTAACCAGTCAGTTTTCTACATCACAAGGTGCTAGAAAACTCCAGAAAGGCTGCTGCAGTGCCAGCCCTCCCCCATCCCTCAGCAGCTGAAACGTAAAGCTCCACTGAGGAGGTGAAGAATAAGAGCTGTATCTGATTGTAATAAGAATGAGAGCGAGTCCAGACATGAACAAATGTTGACACATTTAGTGTGAAGAAAATATACTATTACGAAAGAAGTGTCATATATGGTTTCAGAAAGCAAACAAGCAAACAAAACTAACAGCACAGGATATGAATTTGGTATTGCATTCGCAGCATTATTGTATGGCTTCCTAAACTAATTTGTTGTTACATGATGAAGAGAGAGGGGGAAAACTTCCTGTCTCCAGCATGTCACCTTTCATTAAAATTGTGTTTGTCAGATTTTGTTATTTGCAGTTGCTCATCTGTTAAATTAGAAGTTTTAATTCTTCACAGTTTGTCACCTTTTTAATTCTGGTCTGTTGACACATACTTCTCTGCAATGCAGAAAGGCTTGAAAATGAAATTTAAAAGAAAATTAGGTGAGAAGAGGATAATGAAGTGAAGCATTGGTTCTTTGCTTTTTCTCACTAAATGCGAGATGGGACTGGGAGTCTCGGATGGATAGCAGTGGAAGTTACCACCATGGGATTGCACATGTTTCTGCATTTCTTATTTAGGAAACCCCACTGTCATATTTTTGGAAAGCAGAGAGTATGATAGGCTTGGCTTAATTATGTTGAGGAATAGGTCATTCCTTTAAATCTCTATTTCTCTAAAGGAACGGAGTGCTGCTGAACCACACATGGACAGGCACTGTCAGTGCTGTTTGCCTCTTGGGTACAGCATGGCCCAGAGCACAAGCTGAAGGGAATGGTGCCTCAGCTGCTTTTCTGCCTGCTGAGCTTTCCCTGGAGCTGATGCCAGCCAGCTGGTAGGAAAGCCCATCTGCTCTACAGAGCCTGGTGTTTCCTTACCACCCTTCAGCAGCACTGAGCTTGAGCTGGACTTACAGTTTAATTCAAGAGTCCTCGATGAACTCTTGTTTTCTGTGAAGGGAATAATCTCTTCTCTCTGAAAGTGCAAACACCTGCAGCTGCTGGAGTCAATGTACTCCACTAATGTGTTTGGTTCAATGGCAGGTGAAAATTCAAAAGATTCAGATTTCACCCTGTCCCTGGAGTGCGCCAATACTCGAGTCATTCAAATATGGTGAGGGAGGGGGAGCTTTTGCAACACCAAACCCTGAAACTGAAACTGGGCCTCCCGTCCAGTGTGTAGCACTCATCAAAGGGCACCATCTTCCTTACCAGGATTTGGGCATAAATAAACTTTTAATAACTTTAAATAAACTTTTTCAAGATCATAGCCATGCTTCCCCAAACAGAGGAATTGATTAGCTCTTGACCGACATTTTGGTTGTTTGCTTTTGTTTTCAGCTCCAGAGGGAATCCCTGCAAACATATCTGAATGATAAAAAGCCCTCCATTCAAAATACTATGTACCTGCTGAAAATCACACCAGACCAGAAGAGCCCCCCCTCACCTTTTCCCTTGACATGTGCCATCTGGTTGCTTTGTAGCATCTCACATTCTTCAAATTTCAGCGGCCTTGTTGGCAAAATTCAGCAGAACACTAATTCCTGATAAGATGGACTCATTTCTGAAAGTCAGTCTAAAGCTGCTTCCTTGCATTTTTCCATTAAGGCCAGAGAAAGAAAAATAATCCCGATCAGAATTGGGTTTCAGCTAGCTAGATAACCACATGCATAGATGTGTGAAGTAATTACTGAAAGTGTAACTTTTGGGCATAATCGGAAGTGTGATCTCACTGTAGGCACAGCACCGTGTGTACAGGGCAAGAATGTGGCACCATTCCCAAGCACATGGAATACACAGAGGGGAAGAAGAGGGGGAACAGAGAAAGAGAACTTCTTTTTAAAGAAAGAGTTTTTGTAATAAGCTGACTCATACAGCGAGGAAATGCATAAATGCAAGCTTGGGGCTCTATAGCCCTGCATACTTCTATAGCACCTCATCCTTTATCCATGGTGTAGCTATATAGGATGGGAAACACTCACAGGAGCCAAATTCTCCAAATATGAGAATAATGAGAGGAAAATAGAGAGATGAAGACCCTGCTTAAACTCAGGGATTTGACCAGTTTAAACAGGTGATTGTTTTTTCTGCCCAAATAGAGGACAACTTGATCTGCCTAAATTTCCACTGGGATTCTTGAACCAATTCAACTAAACTGACCAACGTTAGATGACACAAAACTCTGTGCATGGCTCAGGTCTGTTAGGTTCTTTGTCCTTTAAGTGGCCAGAACTCTCACCGGTTCTACAGGAATTTTCCTTGAAGGAGATACTGAGACACTCTGAAATGAACTTGATGAAAAAGCTGTGTGTAGAATACAGCATCATGGCCTAGAGTATTGGGTCTTTTTAAGAATTTATGTCCATTTTCTTTCCCTCAGATCTGAATGGCTGGTTTTGATATGGTATTAAATTGAGTAAGCCTTAGGAATGGGCCCACAAAAGCTATTTCCCTACACATAGCTAAAATGGTATTAATATATTAATACATCCAGTTCTATGTTGAAATTAATTATAAAACTGTTTCTGATTGAATTGTTGCTATACTTTTTCTGTCATAATGAAGGATCAGATTACATCCCCAAATTCCATGCTTCTGATAAATACAGAAAGGGTCAGGCTCAGCATTTGCATTACCAGTTACTCACACCTGCATTCAAAGTGCCAGTGAGGTTTTCAAAATGTATAAAATGGATGACACTGAACAGCCAGATGTTTTCTACTCACATTAAAAAAAAAAAACCTTATAGCAACGAGAAACCAGTAATTTTCTCTCCACAAATTTAAGGTTAGAAAACATGGGAAAAATGTAAATCTTGTGCTAAATTTATTTTTCTAGATGTATTTTTCTAGATTAACTGCTACTTATTTCTTTTTACTACACTTTAAAAGCTGCTATGCAGTAGTTTGAAGGAAGCAACGTAGTGATTAAAATGTGTAAATAAAATAAGAAGGACGTTACTGGTTTTGATATACATAACTGGTTTGCTGTACAAATAAGGCTCAAATATCAGTCAGTATCTTGTAATCAAGGGAGAGTGGTAGTTGCATTTCCATATGGCGTCCTGGATCCCTTCTTTACTCTCATACTAAACTAGTAGAGTGGCAACACACCCTTTGGTGATAAATGCCATCATCTTGATGTTTTCTTTGGCATTTGAGTGAAATTAGAGTTTTGATATGTGTAGGTTCTTAAATGGGAAGAATGTATAAAATATTTGAATTTTATTATGACTGTGGTTCTGCCACAATATAAATAAGATTAAAGGAGAAGCTTCTCCTTTGATTCTTGTATATATTTATTTATTTAGATTAAAAATAATAAATTATGCTTATCCAGGACCTTAGGCACCGTAACACATCATTAATATTACAATAAAATCTCCGCAGTATTAAACTAATCGCTCAGTTCGACAGACTCCTACACGGATTCCTTCTCATTCTTTCCTTGTGGGAAGAAAAACCACAACACCGCCCCAAAAATTATCTAACTCAAACAAATTTTTGAACTTAAACAAATTTGTTTGAACTCAAACAAATTAGAGGTAGTTCAAAGTGTGAAGGAAACAGTTCTAGAAACCTGAACTTTTACAAAAATGACTTGGCACAGATCCCCCTGCTCTTTATGGTGAGGAATAGGACATTTTGGGATCCCAGCTGTTCACTGTTTAATACTTGCTGTGACATTCTTTTTTTTCAGGACAGTTTGCTGAGCTGGCTAGTCCAATGATCACTTTTTGATTTTCTGAAAAGGTAGGGAAATGCAGCCACAATCAACAGAATTTCATACACAAATACATCAAATCCTTGAAGGACTTGTTAATGAGAGAAGAAATGAAAGAACATTTGAATTTACTTTTGCAACCTATATATATAGGGGCTTTCCCCCTGTATTGAGAAAAATATCTAGTATGGAAGCTCAGTCTGTATTTTGTTGATTGTTTTAACTAATAAGCTGTATAGGGGGAAGCACAGATAGCCTTGCATCTGTTGATGCATCATAAATATCTTCTTGAAGGGCATTTATTGTTTTCATATGAGTCCATTATTTTAGCTGAAATTCCATCAGTAGTGGCTGTATCAGAGAAAATTACACCATAAGGATATGCAACTAGTATAATTGTTTTCTTAATTTGACACCTTAATGAAGACTCTGCTAAAATAAGGATGGCATTTGTGTTCTGCTTTGCACAGCCAAACCACTCTAATTATGACAGGACTTGTTGCATATGTTGAATTTCACTGGAGAGATTTTCTTCCACACTCACACCCATTTTTCAGTTAATTACCTGAGTCAGATTACAAGAATGAGGAAATCTGTAAAAGCTATGACAGAACCATGATTAGATTTCAGTTGTGTTTCCTTAAGCTTGCCATTAGACTGCAGTGCCCTGTGGGAACAATTTAAAGAGCTGCAGAAATGAAGACTGGGCAGAATGTTGGCTGCAGACAAGGCTGTTACAGAATCCCAGAATATTCTGAGTTGGAAGGGACCCACAAAGATCATGGAGTCCAGCTCTTAAGTGAATGACCCGTTCCGGGATCAAACCCACAACCTTGGCATCATTATATATTCATTATTGCCTCAAGTCCCACAAAACCTCCGGTCTTTTCTGAATATATTTTTGGACGTTTTCATGTCACGAAGGCAGAAGGGTAAGTTTTTTGTATCAGCCATATGAAATAGGAGGGGCCAAAATCCAGAAGGAAACAAAGCTCTTTTGAGTTCGCCTGGCCACATCTATTCTGTTTTGACCTACAGAAGGAGGAAAAAGAGCAAGGGAACCACAGGGTGGTGCTGACAGTTCATTCCTGATACTTGCAGCATTTGATTCCTTTGGAGGCTGTCTTCCCAGCATTGGCTAAATCAGAGCTATTTTGTTAATCATAACATCACTAATTTCCTTTCCTGCTGATAGCTGCATGGTGGTTCGGCTGCTGTCACTCCACAGTAATGAAATGTCATTGCAGGTGGTACAAAATGTGGCAAAGTTAAACAGTTGGGAACAAACAGCCTTCTCAGTTATAGCAGCTCAATGGCATGGATTAATTTGAGGGGAGATTCCTACATATTCTCGGGAAGGTTCACCTTTGCTCTTATGCAAAGGGTGTTGCATAAATGGTCTGTGAATTCTCACTGCCTGGGCTTTCTGAGGAGAGCATGACAGAATTAGTTCCATGCTTGGCCTATCCTTTCTCGCTAACATGATCTTTTCCAGCCACTGAAACCCTCTTCAAAGCAGGACAAAGCAACCCAGTCTGCCAAGGCAGCCTGGGCCAGCTGCATCCTGAGAATGGGTGAGAGAACACACTTTGCACCCCACCTCTTCCCTAGCTCATGCAAGTGAAGGGAAAACAGGAGGAGCTGTAGCCTAAGTCGCAGCTACTTCCCAAATTATCTCCTTGTGTGCCACAGCCCATATCTGTGTTGAATCCAACAGCTCCTTTCAGTGATTGGACAGTAAATTTCACTTAACAGGTGAATTCAAGGCAACCACAATATGTTCCTGGAAAACTAGAGCCCAGAAAGCAAGAAAGACGGGGAAAAAAGAAAAAGAAAAAAAAAAAAAGGAGAAAAAGGGGACCCTGGGGTGTCATGACATTGAAACCCAACAGTTATAATCCTAATGTTAATTCTCTCATCTCAAGTGATTTCCCAAGATACTTAATTTCAAAAGGAGTCATTCATATGGCAGGAAATGTTTTAGGGGAGAAATTCACTACGCTCCTCTGTTAGTCACTACATCCCAGAATTATTTCAAGTGAATTTCAAGTGCTTGTTCACCATGGCAGCTGTAGGAATAATATTCCAGGGGACCCCATTTCCTCAAAAGTATTTCTCAGCAGCTTCTGAGCAGAGACAAGGCACTTCTAATGGTGTTGGAGAAGCCTCCTGGGCAGTTTTATGGAGCCATTGCACTCAATCTGTGCTCAGAAAAATATTGCTCTCTTGTAAAGCAAATAAAACCAGGAAAAAGCTTATAGTGAGACAATATATCTTTTCCCCCCCAATCTTCTATGCAGATCAATACAAACAGTTCAAGTTGATTGGATGTAATTCTTTGCCCAGATCAGATCAAAACCATAAAAACTAATGCACTGAGGTAGTCACCCAGTCTTGCTTTAAACATAAAACTTTTTCCCTTGTAATGCATTAATTAATCAGGCAATCTGGTTGGTATATAGGAACCATCATTTACATTCCCATTTGCAAAATGTGTGAGAGCTTGTTACATAAATTCATATGTGATAACTTTTTTGAAGTTTCATTTCGATGGCAGCAGAGCTTGAAAGTTCACTTTCTATATGCTTATGTCAGAAATTATAGCCTCTTAAGAAATGCATTCTGCACAGTAGCTGAGTCCACATTATTGCAGAAGCACTACTGCATGTTCCACACAACCCAGTAAATACAGAACCTTGTCTTTAAAATATTGGTAAAAAGAGAAACAAAAATAGACATAGGCCTACTTTAAAAGTGCCCTACTTCCACAGAACAGGTTCCATTAAAAATCTTAGTTAAAAGCCTCTATTAAAAGCTTTTAGGAACAAATGTGCCTTGTGTGGCCCCCTGAAGCCTGATGAAGCACCCACCAGAGTGATTTGTAGCTCGGGGAGGTACAAGCACCACAGTGGATGTTAATTGCCATCATGGCAAAGTCTCTGTCTCCTTTTTTTCCCCTATGGTTAACATTTTATGGGCAATGAACCACAGGAAATAACTGCTACTGATTATAATGAAAATGCTGAAACCTCTTAAATTATGGCATCAGGCAGGAGCAGCACTGATGTAATTACTATGTTAATGATCAAGTAATATTTAAGTACTCCTGTGTGATTTTCTAGTATTTTTTAGTACTCATCTCTAATGTCCTGTGGAGGGTTTAAGAGCCGTTGCCATTCCCCCGCTGGGTTCCCATGCAGAGACTCTGATAGCTGTGCTAGGCCCGCTTAGGTCTCACAGCAGGGCCCAGGACTCCTTCTGCTGCTCTGCTCTTCGTGTGGAGTTGCCCATAATCACCTCTAAGAGCCTCTTCGATCCTGCTGTAGGGGTCTAAAGAGGCACCAGCGCTGTGATTAGGTTAGGATTTTTATAGGAGACTGAAAGTCTCTTAGCATTCCCTTCTCTGAGTCCTTTTGTAGGGAAGGCAGAACCAGGAGACAAAAGGCGAGGAATCAGAAAGCCCACTTTGGCAATGGAAACATGGAATGCGTACACCTGTAATTCTGAATTTTCACTATGCTGCAGGCTGTGTTCGACACATCTCTTGCAAACTAGCATCTGGTAATTTTTGAAGTACAGTATTCATGTATCTAGATACTTTTGGGAGGAAGAAAATAGAATGAAACTGTGGTTCTAGTCTGACAGCTGGCTCCCAAGCACACCTGCCATGGAGCTGCCTTAACACCAACTGCTCTTCCCCTGACAACCTTGAGCAGAAGGCTAATAATTATTCACTGGGAAAGCAAGTGTTATAATGAGATTACTAAAAACTTTGTTCTGCGTTGTTGTTTTTTTTTTAAACTTACTTCTTTTTTTTAATTTAATGAAGCCTTCTCCAGACCTAGGGATACAGCTATAGGTTTGGAAATCCTATGATTCTACAATTAGATCACAAGTTAAGGAAGTTAACTTTTAAACTGATACTATAAAGTCTTTAGACCTGCTAGATTTAATTTTTTTTTCTTTTTTTCCTTTTGGTGTTGGTGACCAGTGATGGATTGAGATTTTCTGTGCTAAGGCCACCAGGGCCTTTGGGCCACAATGAAGGTTAGAGCCACCTGCACTGGTCACCACTTTTGTATTAGTTTCCCCATACAGAAAAGGATCCATATTTCTGCTGTGCTCTTACTTGACTGGAAAAATTAACCCTGAAATTTTCACACGTGATATTTAATCCTTTGTGTGTTTGTATTGTCACTATTCTACTTGGGGAAACTAAGTCCAAAATGTCATGTCTGTGTAGCTGAGCACTGTGCCTGCCACGTGAGGGTGGGACTTGCTGCAGCTGTGGTGGTCCACGTAAAGTAAAGAATGAGAGCTGTGACATGTCACTGCTTATCTCTTTAGAAGGAGCAACCTACAGCCCCACTAAAGAACTCTGATACTTGTCAGAGCCTGATGCCCAGATTCTGGTGGAGCAATACAAACACAGGACAAAATGCAACCCTGCTACAGTAGGGAGAAAAAAAATGGATGCAAAAATGGAGGATTGGGCAAAGTGAATCAAGGAGGCAGTTTGTGAAAGAGGCAACAATCTCATGGCTTTTGCAGTTTAGTCATTACTTACACAAAGCTGACAGCACGACAAGAGATCTTAAAGAACAAGCCAATAGCCTGTCCCTGGGCTGAGCAGTCCAGGGAGGTTTATGGCTAATTAACTCCAACTGAAAGTACTCGAGCCACCCTGCAGCTTTCTGTACTCCCTCCTTGTCTGCAACTTTTCTGTCTGCATTTGGAGCAACCAGAGTATGTACTGACCTTGGAGGCACACAGCTACACAACCTGAGCCCTGAGCAAGGAGGACAGAGATCTCCCCAGGAGAAATAAGGAAAAGAAGGCAGAGAAAACAAAGTGACAGGATTATTGTGTGAGTCAGAAAGAACAATAACACTAAGTTGGGAAGGAAGGAAGGAAGGAAGGAAGGAAGGAAGGAAGGAAGGGAGGGGGAAGGAAGGGAGGAAGGGAGGGAGGGAGGAAGGAAGGAAGGTATCCCTAAAAAAACCCAGGTGACTAAAACACCAGTAAACAATCAAAATAATTTTGATATTTTCTTATAGACGAGTATGTGTAGTTTGAGGACAAATATTTGAAGATGTTAAAAGGCAAGCAGAATTAGTTTTGCTGCAGAGAAATTCTTTATTTTTCTAATTACAGAGAACTGACTGGCAGACTTCTTTTAGTATTAACAGATACTATATGCTTTTCCCATAAACGCCAATTCAGCAAAGCAANATGCCAATTCAGCAAAGCAATTCTTAATTTGTAAATATGCATCACTAATTTTGATTTTCAGTCAGTAATCTCAGTCTGAGCATAGACATACTAATTCTGCACACACAGAAATTCTTGCATCTTCTTGTTCTGCTTTACAGGAAACAGTTCAATCCTGTACATTAAGCAGATTTTGTAAGAAATTGGTAAGTATTGAAAGGAAACCTATTGTAAGTAATAATCCAAAACCAGAATTTTGCTTTTTAACAACACTACAGGAGGTCCATAAGCATATTTCAAATGATATTTTAATAAATGATGCTTAAATACTTTTAAAGCAGCACTGTAATTAGATGTGTCTCTTTGAAACTTTCAGTTAAATAATTGCACACTAATGTAAAGAAAAACAGCTTTTCACTAAACAATTTTGCTTTCATCAACTGAGATTAATACACTTAATAAGCATTTGTTATTAAACTAAACATTCAATAATGAGCCATTACAGCTATATTAAATTCCTAGGGCCAAGTGCTGCAGCTTGTACTCCTGGAAGTGGGCAAAGTTCCCATTGCCTGAATGGGAGTTTTAACTGCATATGAATTGTAGGACTTGTCTCAAAACTAGCTTGAAAAACTAATGGGGAAAAATTACACTGTGCTGAAGCTGAGTTTGAAAACAGACGTTCCAGTTCTTACCTATTGCTTCTGCCTTAGGTCACACACTAACATCACATCTGCATACATTTCTTGCACCATTCATCATTTTACCACAGCTAAAAAGGAGGTGCCTAGTTAATGATGATATTTCAGTTTAACATAGCTACTCTAAAAGTCATCATAGGAACGAAGATATTTCTGGAGACCTTGCTCACTTTTTGTTTTTTCAATATGATCTAGTTTTGAGTAAGAATACCATTCAGATCTAAAAAAGGATTTTAAGATCACTTTTGAATCAATGAAAATTCTCTTAAAACGAGCAAAATTATGAACTCAGCTTACTTAAAAGAGAGACTTTTGTAAAATTTTTCATCTTAGAGGCCACAGGATACATTTCTAAGGTATGTATTTTTCTTCATTTTAAAGAAGAAAAAATTAGCATCTTGCCTTTTTTGGAGAACTAAAGATCTTCAAAAATGATGGTAGTCAGGTGAAATACCTGAATTTCTAACAGAAAGTTAAATGGTCTTAAGGATAAATATTTTTGTTGAAAATGCAAAGTTGTTCTGTGAACATTAGCAAATATTCTTTCATGTTGTTGAAAATGCATTGGTTTGTAGTAATGACAAACTTTTTAAATAGCTGCAAACACTTCCACTGAAGTCTAGCTATGGCATTTTAAAAGACCTGAAAAAGTTATAATGATAGAAAAAATATATAGCAGCACTTGGTGTGGCATTCCAGTTAGCAAAGATCTGAATCAATGGACTTCACCGGCCAGATGTGATATCTTTTTATTTAGTGATTCAAATCACATTTTTTGTCCGTGAAATTTGGGTGTGAACTCTTCAAAATATTTTTACTAGATCAGTATTGGATATAGGAATTTTAAGTTTTGTTCTTGTGTATCATTTCTGAGACATCAAGACATCTTCTCCATCACTTGTTAGCAAGAATTGACTTTCCATCTTTAAAGCACAAATATTGTACTTTCTGCTAAAGTGACAAGAATATGCACAGATTTATTATCCTTGTGAGACATGAAGCTAATAATTTGAATTTGAAAACAGTATTCTGTTCTTTTTAAAGTTTAATACTTGTAGTTAAGAACAATTTAATATAGCAATAATCCTTGAAATGTTCAAATGCTTTTGAGACTTGATCCCTGAATTACCACTTTAAAAAAGGAATTACTCCTTTTTTTTCTTCAAATAATGTTGTTTGGGAGCTCAGGCTGCACAATCCACAGTGTGGATCCCAAGTGGAGTTTGTGCTTGTTATTTAAATGAGTTGGTTTCGAGCTTGTTAAGTAGAGTGGCATTTGAGCTCTCTCAGCCTAGAGCTCTACAAGGTGAATGACTTGCACAAGGACTCCATGGCTCTCCTTTTCAATTTACCTTCCAACTCCCTCAAGCCTTAAAAAAAATCAGTTTTACTATAACAAGAGTTTAGCCTTTAGCATGCAAAACTCACAAGCCCTTAGTCTTCAAAAGGCCAATTTAACAGGAACAAGAAGAAAACCCACAACACAAACTTGTTTTGTTAAGTCTGCAGGTGAACTGCATAGTTAGTGCAAATTCTTGATTCTCCCCAAGTCTGACATTGGAAGTTTGAAGCTAAAAGAAGGAAAGGTTAGAGGTTGTTTAGCATCAGTGGATATACTGATATACAAGTTGAGTCTTACTCAATATCATATAGGTTTAAAGCAGTTTCAATGAATGAATAAGTAAAATCAAAGAAATATAATTATTGGAGTACACCATTGATTCACCAAGGGCAGTAGTGGCAAAACATGCCACTGCCTTTCTTTGCTGAGAAGAACTGGTCTGTGGGTTTAGGGGAAATGATAGACCTAATTTCTCTATGTCCCACTAATGAAACTGATC